>JAUMHE010000077.1:11178611-11190367 GCA_032359235.1 Enteromius mattozi
GTAGCTTCTCTGCGAAACAATGGCTCTGTGCATTAAAGGCAGCTTTATCTGAAAACAGGTGATGGAGGTTCGTTACTTAACAAATTACCGCCTTTTTGACAAGATGCGCATGACTGACTGCATGCAATATATCGCTCCCCTCCGCCGCCCTGCACCATGGCTCTACAGTCTGTGCGGAACCACTGATCACCAGTATCTCTTTTCTCAGGATGAGCTCATTTTCTGCTGGAATGTAACCAGACTATGTGGGCATCATGTGGATAATGGGGTAAGTACGTATTAGGGTGAATCCATAGACTGTAATAAAGGATTCAATATGTGCTTTCACTTCCTTAGAAAAGCTTAGCCAACACATTCCAGTATTGCCGCTGTCATCTAGCACCAATGACGGCATCTGGAGACAGAGTCTGTGCAGTACTGATTCATTTGGAGTCAGAATCTGAGCAGTGTTGATTTATTTGGAATCTGAGTTTGCGCAGTACTGATTCTTTTAGAGCCCAAGTCTGAGCATTAGTAATTCATTTGGAGCATGAGTCTGCACAGTAGTGATTCTTTTAGAGTCAGAAACTGAGCAATAGTGATTAATTTGGAGCCTGAGTCCATACAGTAGTTATTCATTTAGAGCCCGAGTCTGAGCAATAGTGATTCAGTTGGAGCATGAGTCTGCGTAGTAGTGATCATGAGCTGGAGCTGCATTGCAAATTAAATGCAAACATATTATAAAAAACAAACACTTGAACATACATAAGCATGATAATAACTACCCAAATTGATAGAAACCATCTCTCTGAAGATTTATTTGAAGTGTTTGATTGTTTTAGTTTTGGTAATACCACATTCATTTACATGGAGAGGGCAGGGTTTCTTCCAGCCAGCAGATGGCGATACAAATGTTTTGGCTTTACTTTTCAGGATGTGTGGGGCACATTTAAGTAAATCCCTCAAAAAGGTGTCTAGGTCATATTTCAAAATTCAAATAAAATTAAAAATACATAAACAACATCATGTGGATAATATTTTTTTATATATATATATATATATATACAGTAAGTAAGTAATAGGGTGAATAAATAAACTGTCTCCACTTCCATCCACTACAGAAGAGTGACACCAAATGTTTGTGATTTATTCGGAGCATTAGTCTGAACATTAGTGATTCATTTGAAGCCTGAATCTGCGCAGTAGTGATAGTGAGCTGCAGTATCAAACCACCCTAAGTCAGACACAGACGCTCACAGAAGCTCATAATCACAATATCACAATGTATTTTTATAACGTCAAAAAACGAGATACTGTAAAAGAAACTTGAACATATATCATAATATTTGATAAGATCTACCTAAAAATATGGAAATGAATGAATGAATCCTTCGTTTTATTAATTCCCTCATAAGTACTGATGAGGGTGTCAAGTGAAAATGTGTAGCATTCACACTATACGTTGTTTTAATTTAACATTTACTTGCAGTCGTTGCCTAATGGATAGCGAGTTGGACTTGTAACCCAAAGGTCGCGGGTTCGAGTCGCAGGTCCGACATGGATGGTGGGGGGAGTGAATAACCAGAGCCCTCTCCACATTCAATACCACGACTAAGGTGAGACTCTTGAGCGAGGCACCGTTCCCCCAATTGCTCCCCGGTTGCTGCATCAGTGGCTGCCCACTGCTCCGGGTGTGTGTTCACTGTGTGCGTGGTTGATCACTTCTCACTGCTGTGTGTGCACTTGGATGGGTTAAACGCAGAGCACAAATTCCTAGTATGGGAAACTGTATCTGGCCACATGTCACATCCTTTTCTTTCCTTCCTTTTTTACAGGACGAGGACGCGGCAGAGTTCAGATTCCAACCTGTGTCTCCTGTCTGAACAACACTATGGTTGAACACATCTATAGCACATGCCAATCTGCGTTTCCAAAAAAGTAATTTAACTTGTGACTTTATTTATCAGGCGACTGACCACTGCCATGTGCTGATCCTATAGGAATGAATTGTTTAGAACTATAAAGCATGACGCATTTACCACAGAAGTGTAAAATAATTACTGCCAGACATTAATGGCCAGTTACAGTGCACTATCACCCATGCCAAGACTTCAGCCCAGCCTTTCTGTCTTCAGAATACTTTCAGTCTAAAACTGCAGCCTCTCTATAGCCATTTAGTCTGACCTCATGGAGGCCAGTGTCTGCAAGATGGTGGTGTGTTAGCAGTTAGTGCAAACTATTTAGAGAATGTGCTGGTGTCCATGACAACCTAAACCTTAGGTGGGAGCAAACCCACTGCAGCAACATGATGTAATGTGCAACATAACAAAGTATTCAACTTGTTTCTCTGTTCTATGTCGTTGTCAGGCTGCTGCTACAGTAGGTGATTGCTTATTGAATCCAAAAAAAAAAAAAAAAACTAGATTCTGGTACTTTAATGTCGCTTCATTGTCTCCTTCAGTTTATGTCTGTGGAACATCTTTTGCAAGTTTTATTGTCTGGGAGGCAAAAACAAGTCTGATATCCAACAAGTCGCATGGTTTGAGGAATCATTCAAGTGCACTCAGTCAAAAAAGGTTACTAAAAATAATATTTTTGAAGAACATTTTTAAAAATATATACTCACATGAGATTTTTTGTTTTGTTTTATGTAGAGCAGGTTGCCTCAGGAGGACAGATATGTTAAAGGGACAGTTCATCCCAAAATGAAGGTGAGTAAATGATAAAGAACGTCATGTCATTTCAATTCCTGACTTTCTTCTGTGGGAGACAAAAGGAGATGATTGAAGAATGTATCTCAAAATATCTTATTTTGTGTTTCACACACAAAAGAAATGCAACCCTGGTTCATCTGAAAAACGTGCCATTGGCAACATTTCTGCAAAATTACATTTTTCTGCAAGAAATATCCAGCAAATAGCACTAAAAGCATGTTTAGTTTCATGCACAAAAAGGCGAACGTGAATCAACAAATATATTGCAGCAGCTCGGAATTGAATTGTCCTCTAAACCGTACTAAACTAAAAAAATTACAGCCAATTTCATGGGAAAACATTATTTTACGAGGTTGCAATTTTGCATAATTTGTACGAGATGAACTTTACAAAGTCTTTATTAATCAATAAGCTGCCACTGTAATCAATGTGTCAAAAGAAGTTGTAGGTGTGTTACTGCCACAAGTGTTAATTTCAGCTAGAAACTGCAGTGAATTCTATATTTTTGGAATTTTGCAAAAATCTAGGTGGGGGCTTGCTTTTTCCAATTGATATGAGGGTGAGTAAATGATGGCAGATTTCTTTTAGGAAGATTGTATTTTGATTTGTAGGATAAATTAATGTCTGATGGCAAATATAGCATTGAGTAATAAAAACTCAACAACAACAAAAACACAAAAGTTTGGAGGTTTGTTCAGACCCCAAGAATTAGCAATAGCAGCAGTGATGCATATTATTATTGCCCAAGCAAACACCACTAAAAATGTAGTTCACATGCAGAGAACAATGCGTATGCAGTAACTCCAACCTGGTTTAACATCAAGATACATAGCAAAACCAAAGGCCTAGCCTCATTCTTGAGGGAAAAGGGTCCATGTTCACAGCTTTATGTATGTGTCGCCACCATTTCAAGCTTTGTTAACGGTGGGATCTGAGACCATAAAACCCATTTTAGAGGCGATGACAGCTAGATTTACTGTAAAGTGCTGTCTCCAGAGTGAGGGGCTCAAACTGGAAGGGTAGGTGACAGTCGGTAGCCAAGTTCTCTCTTTTGCACCCCGTGTGCAGAACAACAGCACGACATTTCCCCTTTTCTTGACATTGGGGAAGTTCTGCTGCTGGCCAGTGAATCATCGAATGTTCAATTGGATAATTGGGTCTTCCTATCCAAATCAAACACAGCAGACACATGTTTGTCCCTTTTCCTGGCATTTCACATGAGCCCAGCGAATATGCTGTGACATATTTCCAATGCCCTAACCCCAGAACAAACTCTAGCACCACATCCTCCATTTTGTCAGATGTGTTGTAGAATGATATTCAATAGAAAAAATAGAGAAGTTATGGTATTGCTTAGTAAGTCCAAGTTGGTAAAATCACAGCTGGCATCATACTGCAGCCCAGCATTTCTTTGTTTTCTGACACGAGCCTGTGAGAGCCTCAGAAAATGGTACATCGCAGTAATATTCCGGCCTGCGTTAAGACAGCGTACAGACATATACAGTACATCCTCCCAAGTTAAGATTTATCCAAAGCACCTTGCCTGTGACAGTTGCATGTAATGCACAGCAATGCATTAAGCTTGAAGGAGAAGTGTCAGCTTGTTCGTTCCATCAGAGTGACTACATATCATCAAACACACACACACACTGTTGTCTAAGGCCAGGGATAGTAAATCACATTGCTAACGAGATGGTCTGCCCTCTGGCTACTCTGCACTGCTATTTGTCTAGGACTTGGCAACCATTTGGATTATATATTAGCCCTGTGATGTAAATATACGTGTGAGATGTGGTGCCATATAGCACTTGAGTTAGAAATCCTATATGTTCGCATCTATAGAAAATGACCACTTTAACAAAAGATGCACCATTAATCTAATCTATTTTCATGGTTTTCAAACCCTTTCTATTTGAAATGCTTATAGGATTTAATTTTGTTTAGGAGCAAATGGCTTTTGAGTTGAATGAAATGGATATTTTCTCTGCATTATGATACTGAACCGCTATAAATGCTTTATAAATGTTCTATTACATAGTTGCAGCACATCTTGAGATATTTTCATGGCATTTCCTCAAATTCTGAGCTAATTTACAAAGTGTTGATGTAACAAAGCATTTAAAGCATTGCCTATAGTACTAAAGTTGAAGGGGACGCCGATAACAAAGCACAGGAAAAACACTTACTGCTACAATTTACAGGCCACTGCTTTTTATTAGATTTCCTGCAGTCCATGGGGGCCACTTACATCTTGGGCAAAATGGTGAGCTCCTCAAAGATAATGTAATTAGCGCCCTTCAGTTCATAGTTTCATTTCAATGGTTTCAGGCCTTACTCTTCAGGGAACAGGGCACCCCTCTTTTTCATATGAAACTGAAACCAGGGCGACTGAGAGATAATCTAGCATAGTGTGTGTAACAGTAATCTGATGTGGGCTTTATATTTTATACCCGCATATTAAAATTGGCACACCATATCTGAATAAACACAAAAGCAAATGAAATTTAAGAGCTACAATGGATGGATTGTCACGACTTAACTTTTTTTCATATTATATGGCTTTGGAAAACTTGGAGCATGGTGGACTGCTTTGGCATCCCGCATCATGAAAAAGTAAAACTGAAGTGTTAATGAAATTAAGACACTTTTAAAGTCATATTATTATGCCAAATTAAAAGTTTACTGTTGTGTTTTAAATCATGTTTTAATAACATTTTAAAGTATGCTTATTTTGATCTTTGTCTTGACCAAAATGCTGAAGAACAACTAAAGCTTGAGGTCCTTTATTATTGTAGCATTAAAATTTAATATTGGTAGTAATATTTTACAAGAGCAATACAGAGTAATATTATACATTTACTAAATTGCAACTTCATCGTTACAAATGAGTAAAAATAAATACATTTAAAAATATGGCATACACATTTCAATAGAAATGACTTTAAAGTATATTTTAGTTTATTGTATTTGTCACTTTATTCAACAGTACAGTATTTAACTATCTCAAAGTCCGAAGTAAATCTGAAATTACATATGGTACCACTTTATATTAGATGGCCTTAATTGCTATGTACTTACATAATAATAATAATAATAATAATAATAATAATAATAATAAGTACAATGTATTTATTGTGTTCATATTGCATTGCAAATCACTTCTGCTGCTATTGAAGGTGATACGGGTAAGGTTAGCGACAGGTTTAGTGGTCTGGGTAGGTTTAAGTGTGGGGGCTTAAGGATGGGTCAACAGTGTAATTATAAATGTAATTACAGATAATAAATTACAGATGTAATAACATCACATTACTTTAATTTTACACACACACACACACATATATATATATATATATATATATATATATCGATATAGATTATTTTAAAGCTTATTATTTCTGCACTATTATGCACAATAAGTACTCCTTTCAAAGGTATGCAAAATTGTATGAACAGAGCCATGTCAGAACAGAGACTGAGAAATGTGATTAATTGAGATACACACTTTCGATCTGAACCTCTCTGTGCAGGCAGATTGTAATAGGAATCTCAGTCAAACCATGCTCTGATGCAGACAAAATAGACAGGAGCCTGTTCTGTCAGAATGCCCTGTGTGTGTGTGTGGGTGGGTGGGTGCATGCATGTCTGGAGGGGTGCCGGGAAGCATGAACTGGTTACGTAATGTAAACACACACAGGTAAATGCTGTGTTGATCTTCACACATATTTAAGGATGAGAGTGAACTAGGACCATGGTATGTGAGAGTGAATGCAATCGTGCTTCATTTTTAACAAATAACTGCATGTATGTATGATTGATTTTATACATTGCACATTTACATACTGTAATCAGCATAAACACCTTACATACCTCATCACTCACTCAACAAATACTAATTATTATTATTATTATTCAGTCTCTCCACTAATCCTGATATGGAATATGGATGGATGGATTTTTTTTATAATATTTTAGATAATTGAAGAAGATCAGTTCTGAGTAATTTTATTTCCCTAGTGTGAATATTAATAACAACAATTAGCATTATTAAAAAGAAAGAACAGTTTCTGTTGCAAGAAAAAAAAAACATGTAGTTGATTTATGGCCTCGGGTGTGACATGTTGCGTATCTAGGCAACTGTATTCATGTTCCATTCTGTTGATTAAACTTTCAGCATGTTTTTTTAAGAGCAGCACATAAACAGGCCCTGGTGACATAGCCGGACTGAACCAGACCTGAGAACATGAAGGTATCTTTTGTTAGAGAGGATGACTTGAAATGAGATACCGCAATCCCATAAATTCAAAGTCTTCAGAGACCTTCAGAGGCTGCCCTGATTATTGAGGTTGTAAATAAGGCCAGCACGGGATGTAATTAATCCACTGTCTTTTTCTTCTAGACAATAGGGAATTCTGTTTAATTTGAAGCAAAATGATCACTTTCCATTGTCATTTTTTCCAGTGGATAATTCACACCGTTTAGTAGATTATATATAAATGATCATGTGCAGCAAGTCACTATCACAAAATAAACTCAGACATGGTGATCAGGATTTACAGCTGGTTTTATATCACCTTAAAGGAGTTGTTTTCACAATAAAAGCCAGCTGATTGTATACAGATTACCTAATAATAATAAAAAAAAAGCAAAAAAAAAAAACATAATGTTGTCAGAGGCTATTAAAATAATAATAATAATACCATCAGAAATGTTAGGTATCAAGTACAGTAAAGAGTAACAGTGGATTTATTTTTTGATGGGGCCCACCCTGATCTCTTTTCCCATTGCATATCAGCTTGGAGATGCATTTATTTAAAAGTAAATGAAGGAAATATGATTAATGAAGCTCCTAACAGGTATTTAATTGCCCTATAATTGAAATTGGATGTGGTGTTTACATGTTGATTGGACGGGCCGACACATTGACAGCGAAGACCTTCGAGGACACCTTCACTGATCATCAGATACAATATGGCTAGGGTTAGGTCCCAATAAATCAGCATCTATTGTATGATTTTAATTATTTTAATATAATAGCACTTTAGACAAAGATCCAAAATATTTAATAAATTAATCAAATTAAATATTTTTTTGTTTTTAAATTCAACAACAAAAAGATGATTATTTATTTAGTTATTTATTAAACTCATTTGTTTAGCAAACATTACATTAGCAATATGCTACTGTACAATATAAACCGATTTTTGCTTTTGGAACAAAGCTCAAATCCAGTGACAATTAAACCATTCACAACATTGAATTTGTGAAATGTCTCTGAAATATGAAATAGGAGAATATTGTATCATGAGCAATCATTATGATGATTACAATAGATAGACAACCGCATATTTCACCATAAACATTAGCATCAAATATGGTCTCCAATTTCTAAGGTCGCATCGATGCTTTGGAAGTCATAACCCAGTCAAACACAAAATGCAATTTGAGTTCTGCTCAGACTTTACACCACATCCATGGGCTATTTGTTGAGAGCTGGAGCCAAAGCCAATAACTACAATGCAAACACGAAAGGCAACGACTTGTGTAAAGCAAGGCTGAATAAAATGACTCATCATCTACTGCTGCTGGAACAATGAACATGAGCAGGAAAGAATGGCTGCAATGGGAAGACCGGAACTGCCATATGCGTGTTAGTCTCGGTCTCAGACAGCACACCTAGTACTGAAAATCATGTTATGCACTAGAATGGCATTTTGTACTTATATTTGCTTATAACATTTATCTTGCTTGAACCCGTTCGAAACAAACACACATAAGAGAGGCACATAGAAGTAAATTAACTAAATATCCAAACTGTACTTATTCATAATAATAATAATAATAATAATAATAATCAGTACATTTATAATATTTGTAGAATTTTTTTTATAAAAAATCTTTAAATCAAGTCTTCTAAATAGGTATGCGCGTGTGAATCCATGTATGCTCCCATGCATAAGCAGTTCTTGCATTTGTGTGTGGTGTGTTGTGACTTCACACACACAAATACACCACGACCAAACCCTGCGGCTATCCCTCTAGCCGGCCAAAGAGATGAAGCTCTTTTAGGACGGCCTGGTTTCTCGACCACCTAACTGGCCTCTTTCTTTCTCTCCATCGCTATCCTCTCTGCCCTCTTCACCCTCCCTCTCTATTCTCTTTCTCTCTTGCTGGCTAGCATAGCTGTGGTCTGGGTCCAATTAAAATGCACGGCGCTCCAAAGCTGAAGTTGGTCAGCAGTTGTGTCAGGAGACTTGGGCTCTGACTGATGATGGAATTATCAGGATGTGATAGACTACAGTTCCCTGGCCTCCATCAGAGCGGATGCTGCTCCCAATACAAACGTGCAGCGCTGCAGGATAACTGACCTCACATCAGTGCTCTGTGGAGGGGCCATCACTGCTGACCAAATGATTGAAAAGTCTTTGTGTGTTGTAAAAATGGGGTTAAAGAGCAGGGATGGGTAGTAACCGATTAGATGTAATCTGGATTACATTTTACAGTTAATTTTTTGTAGACTGTGTGATTACATTTTATTGACAAAATAACAATAACATAATCATAAACAAATAAAACTTTTCATCTTTTTAGAAAGTGTTTTAATTTGATTAAAGATGTTTAATTAATCATTAGTTTTGATTTAAACTCATTAATTCCTTGCAGTTCCTTCTCAACATAATGCAACATTTAATGCCCCTCATGTTGTTAATAACAACAAATGCAATATTTGTGGCACTGGACCACAAAACCAGTCTTAAGGGTCAACTGTTTGAAATTGAGATTTATCTGAATAAATGAGCTTTCCACTGATGTGTGGTTTGTTAGGATAGGACGATATTTGGCTGAGATACAACTGTTTGAAAATCTGGAATCTGTGCAACAAAATCAAAATACTGAGAAAATCGCATTCAAAGTTATCCAAATGAAGTTCTTAGCAATGCATATTACTAACTGATAATAGGAAATGTACAAAATATATTCATGGAACATGATCTTTACTTAATGTCCTAGTGATTTTTGGCATAAAAGAACAATCTGTCATTTTGACCCGTGCAATTGTTGGCTATTGATAAAAAATCTATATCTGTGTGACTTATGACTGCTTTTGTTGTCCAGGATCACATATTTTATCACTGTATTTTTATATATTAACATAGTACAATATTACCCAATATAAATCAATAGGATAAACAAGTAAGGTCAAATGTATTACCTAAATGGATTACATTACTAACTACAATTGTTTGTCATATAATTAGGAACGAGTAATGGGCTACAATTTATGAGTAATCTACCCAGCTTTGTTGAAGAAAACATATAACGTGTTTATGATCTTAAATTGGTCAGAGTGTCCTAAAATACTGCAAATCAGACAACAATACAGCACAGAATTCTATATCAAACTCATCATTTCCACCAAAAAAAGGCTCTATGGTGTATGAACGCATTTTGAGATAATATGCATATGCGATATTTAAGCAAATAGATAGATAGACTTGCTTCTTTGTTAAAATATATGCAGTTTGCTAAAGGACTGAATTGAAACGTACATTCTGCAGCAAATCTACAGACCCTTTGAGAAATCAGCAGACAAACACAAGATTTGTGATGAATAGCAGACAAGCTGACTTCTGGGTGTGGTGAAATTAAATTTATCCCGACTTTGAGGTTGGGAAAGCATCTCGCTGTCCTTCAACAATGTAAATGTGTTCAGAAATATGGACCATGAACAGCAACCTAAAACTTTGTGCTCAGCCTTTGTGAAAACTGTTCCAACACAACTTTTTTTTACAAGCTGCGGAGGGGATTTGTGGGCATACAAAGTGCCTTTCCATCTCAAACAGTCCCTTGTTTTCTTTCAGTACTGCCTAACCCTGGGATTGATGTTATTAAACCATCTCACTTTAACATTAAGTCTTGACAAAGCAAACCAGTCTTAGTATACAGTATGTATGTTTTTAAAGCACAAAGATTTGAAAGCCTTCCTTCACAAGGAGATACGGAAAATATTGCATGACTATGTACGTACTGCATCAGTCAATAATATCGTATGCTCCAGACAAGTGAATGCTTCATCAGTGACTGGTGAGGATTTAAAGTGTCGAATAAAAGATTCACATGTACCTCCGAAGTCTGGCCGAAGGCGGATGTCATACCCCTTCAGCAGTTTGTCCACTGTTGTCTTGGCCACAGATATTCCGGTACTTCCGGTGGAGGTGCTGCAGAAGACACAATTGAAAGCAATTTTTGTTGAAATTCAGGTAGAGCAAAATATAAATCACAGTGATTTGATGAAACCCTTTATGATTTTATTGCACTGCATTTTGTATTTATTCAAGATTTTGTTTTTCTTGAATGCTGTCGACCCGAAGAGGCTTATCTCTATCAATATAACCACCACATCATCATTAACATAAATCTATGGGATAGAATTATATATTTTTTTTTTTTCAGAGCATGCTAGTGCAAGCTCCACTAAATCTACTAATAAGCAACACCTTAATAAAATCACACAAAAACATATGACATTTTGCTGAATAATTGCAAATTATTTGCAAAAACTTTTAAAACATCACATTGTCAGCAGTCAACACTGGGTGTTCAGTTCAACATGTAACTTTGACGACTGGTTACCCTGGCTGTAGCCTGCATGTTTAAACCAGATAAACCCATCTGGTTTAAACATGCAGGCTACAGCCAGGGTTTTTTTAACTCGGGGTCCCGGGACCCCTGAGGGTCTGTGAACAGATGGGTAGTTGATGCATAACATTTTTTTTTTTTTTTCCCATCAACATCAAAATATTAGGATAACATTTATATGAATGTTTAGATGAAATTATAGACCATTTTACCATTTTGCCCTCACTAGTTTATTATAGATGGTTAGGTGGTATGACAAATATTCAGTCTTAATTATTATGAGGTCATTAAAGCTGTATGAATAAAAATGACATTGTAGAATGTTACACAGCAGGATGTGTCAGTTTACAAATATATATATATATATATATATATATATATATATATATATATAGTGTTACTTGTAAATAAAGGAAAATATAATTT
>JAUMHE010000077.1:11199958-11214389 GCA_032359235.1 Enteromius mattozi
GGAGAAGATTGCTGGAAAATATGACAGAAATAAGATGTTTGTCTATAGCTTACTGCAGTACTAGCCGCGGTTCAGCTTGCTCCTGCTCTGCTTACGCGCCGCTCACGCCCTGCTGACGCGTGCAGTGTGAAACCGGCGTAAAATGTCAGCAGGTGGCAGCAAGTAACTTTCTTAAAGTGTGAGTCACTAAATAATTTGATTCCCACAAAAGGACTGATTCATTTAGAAATTAAGAAAGTGGCTGATGATAATTTGCTCAGCCTATTCATTAAAAATTTATTCAGGAACCAAACACATGTGTTGTTTGGAGATACACAACATTTCTGCTCTGCATTTATTCAGAATTATTTTCATTTGAAATACAAAATCAGACAAAACTGTGTCTAAAATGTACGTCACTTAATAATGACTTCTTGTTTTTCAGATGATATTCAGGAAAACAGCATTCTTCCTCCTCATCTGATATTGCTTAACTATATCATATATTTGAAATATAAAAACTAATACAGACAGACAACATTGTAACTGCCTGAAAAAATGGTCTCGTATATATGTATATGTAATGACTGGGGTAGACGAGGGCGGATCCAAATGCAAGCATTTATTCATAGGCATGGTTAACACAGGCAGGGTCAAATCAATGGCAGACAGAAGCAATGGAGACAGGCAAACTTAGAGTAGAATATCCAGGCAGAGATCGGGGCAGGCAGCAAACAATAAACGCTTGGAAATTAAACACAAGGGAATTCAAGACTTCGCGTTTGAACAGTTGTAAATGTGCCAGTTAAATAGTGAGTGGGAGTGGGTGTGGTGATGAACAACAGCTGTGCGTGTTATTGAATGTGAACAGGTGTGGGTGTGCAGTGCATGATGGGATGTTGAGTCCATAGTAGAATCTGGTAGGTGAAGTGATGCGAGTGTCCTCAAGCTCCACAAGAGGCCACTCATGACAGCATATGTATATCTGCAAGACCATAAAAAAAGGCCCAAAATGCTCATGATCAGATTCTAATTGTCTGAAGGAGACGCACAGGCGTGAACGAGGCATGACAATGTGATGCAGCACCTCATTTATTTTCAAGGAGCCGGGTTACATACATAACTTAAGACATTTCCTTCAACACTGACACTGCATCATGGTCTTGACGTTATGGGTATCAAATTACATCGTAATTTTTTGTTCATCTCAGAAAGGTGCATAGTTTACAACAGGGCACAAAAGATCCTTTTAACTTGTTTAATTTTATCAAAAAACAAACCCCTCAGAGGCCAAATCTAAAAGGTTTACAGATCTTTGGAACCTTCAGGAACCATCCAAACTAGATCCAAGAATCAGACTGGCCAGAAGAGTACCATTAATAGTATTTGGACTCTTGCTAGAACACCCAGGAGAAAAAACCTGGCCTCAGATACAGCTGAAGTGTGAAAATGCGTGTACCATAGCCGATTTAATGGCTGTTGTGGTTTTCATGGACTGGCATCTGTGTCTCAATATAATGGGCATAAAGGAAAAGGACAAAGCCTTCCTGCAGGGCATCCTGATTTTTCCCCATTGTCTGTCCGGTGACAAAGTTAACACCATTGTCCAGAGATTCCAGGAAGCTGAGCAGCAGTTGGCAGCATTCAAGGAATTTCCAGGAGCCACCATATCTGACCTACTGCCACATACACCTTACCCACTACACCAGATGTTACTTTACACAGCTTCAAGGGTAAGATGAGTTTCCTCTACCATAATGCTAATAAATTGGTGAGATAGCCCACAAGTGTCTCTTCCATCCCAACAGCCACAGAATATGTCTGTGCATGGATGCGGAAAACTTCTCACAGTACATGCAATCAGCCCCTTCAAGGAATGACCATGCATGTTCCTCACCCATACAGGGCCCATATTTGCCATAATAAAGTGTTGACATGGCATTATATATCTCCAATACTATTTGTCCCTGCCATTACTGATGATTTCATACACACGATTAACAAACATAATACTCCAATAACATTGCATTCTTTAGTCTCTTTCAGTTTTAGTCAAGGGCTCATATCTGTCTGTCAGATAAAAGAGACATCAAAGACCTGCTGAGTTGGGTATTCTCCGTGACCACGATTGAGAACCACTGATCTACACAAGTGGAACTGTACAGGCAGGTCACAACCCAAAAATGGGTGAAAAATCCAGCCCGAGGTGGCTAATTAGTACAAATTAGTACGACCTCGCTTGTACAAATTCATATGATGTTTATCGTATAAATCATAGGTATTTTACGAGTTTGTATGAATTTGTACGAATGACCTACACATAACCCCGCCCCTAAACCTATACGTCACTGAGGTTTAGAAAAATCGTACAAAATCGTACGAATGAGGTCATATGAATTTGTACGAATTAGCCACCTCATAAAATACATATGAATTGGTCATGAGACTGTGTTGGAAAAATATGTTATAATAAGGTAATGCTGAGCTTAAGCAGTCCATTGTAACATCAATACATTCAAATGTTTGCTTAACAGCTTTGGGAAAAACACAACAAGCTGAGAACCACAAACCAATGAAACTTTTTTCTTTCTTTCTTTTTCAAATCAGCTGGTGGCGTTTAAAGTCGCAGCCATTGCTAATTGATTTCCTCCACACAATAAGGCTGAGAAAAACCCCTTGGAGCAGCAATGACTTTCTCTCCCGACACAAAATCTTCTTTTCTTCTGCAACATACAGTGTATTCAGAGTACAGTAAATCAGGTGGACTCAGCCTGGTGGATAATGATATATCAGCAACATTGGAAAGCCTAACACATTCCCACACCAATGAAATGCGTGCACACAGAAACACATGAAAAAGATGACATATGTGTGTCTGTAATGTAACACAGCCTGTTGTAAATAGCAGCACCCCTGCTTTGGCCATAGACAGTGTGGGCTCTCGATGAGGAATGCCTGTGAGAGAGGGTTAACGAATCTTTCTCGCAGATAGATATTGCCATGGAAACAGCTGCGTGACTGCTTGCAGCTTGTATTCAGTACACACAGGCAAGGGGGTTGGGGGGTGATGTTGTTGAGAATGAAGCAGAGGCAGAACAATAGCGCCAGAAGTATTTTACAATTCTGAGAGCACTGTTGTCAAAGCGCACTTATTTAAGAATTAAGAAGGGTGGAGACGATTAAAAAAAGAAAACAGACATCAAGGAAGCTGTCAGTCAGTACCGCGCAAAACCTGAGGCAGTGCGGCTTGAGCAAATTGAGAGAGAGAGGATCAAGCGAGAGAAGAAAGCAGCGATGACGTAGAAAAGGGGGCACACAGAGAATCCCCCTACCCTCCTCCTCTGATTTCCCCTCCATCTTATTTCTTTTCCTTCCCCTTAGAGTGCTGGCTGAGCTGTGCTGCGTTTGACTCAATCATTGGAGCAACGCTCTGGACACATTTAGAATCCCTCTTCACTGCCTGAGGCGACTGGGAGAATGCATTAAAGACCATGAAAAGGCACACTATTCATTGTAAACACTGTTGGTATGGCACACTCTATGTGTCAGACGCTCCATGTGAAAGAACGGCTTATCTAGAGAGATTCTATACCACTGAGTGTTCTAGATCCAGTTCTAGAATTAGCGCAGTGTAACCACTGATTTTTTTTCAGTTACACCACTGTTCTTATTATTGTTCTTTCAGTTCAATAACAAATTCATCATGTTGATCTATGAAAATATTTCATGTTCTAGACCTTTTAATGTCAATGGTACAATGCATAAAATAACAAATTTCAGATCATACATATTAAAAATGCTGTAGTCCAGGAAGACTGGACTAGTGCTGCATGGATTTCTGGGAAAATGACAAATGGGGCAGTGTGCATTGGGCGCTATGCAAAGGTCCTGACCTCACATGAGTCATAAGACCAAACATGACCCTTATTTTCTTTCTTTCCCATTTTTGGTCTGCGCATTTTGAAGTTATGAACTGTGTTATTTGCAGCCGCCTGTCCTGGCATTTGGAGTCATCCTCAGGAAACAATGTGTTCCATTTGTGACTAATAGAATAAACAGGATACTGAAAATGATGCACATAAAGTATTAGCAAAAAAGCCATGTAATTATTTAAAAAAAGGTTTTGAATGATGTCTATATAAGCAAATATACATCATGTCCTCATTCATCACCATTAGATTTTATCATTATTTATTATATATTTTTAACCATGCTTTCACAACAGTCTAAAAATTTCTTGTTCACAAGTACGCCACACTTTCTGCTCGTTTTGTGACATTTCCAGCTTTAAAAAAATTTAAGTTTTACTAAATTTACAAAAAATTAAGACATTATCTGACATCATCATGTTATTTTTTTTTTTTCCTTGCCAAATGGTTCTAACAGAAGTAAATGTCTCTTATATTAAAGTATTTCATTATGATTGCACTTCTATTGAGTGACTTCAGCACAATAGTCACTGATAAATAGTCTGTTGTTAATTCATGTGCTGAAATAGTTTCTGTAATCAACAATTTTACACTAACCTTCAACCCCATAACATTCAATTTCAGAATATTTATTATTCATTATTTTTTATTTATTTATTTTTTTTGTCATAGCAACCCATTGTGAGACTCACATCCACTAAATTTATAGATCAACAAGGGCATTCTATCGCAGTGCTCAGTGCATTTTTCTCATAGCCAGATGACAATGAACTCACTGTCACATAATGTTGATAGATCTTGATGGGCTGCGTTCCGGCCTAAACCTGCTGTTCTTGCATCCAGTGGGGGTCTAACAGTTGTTGACTCACCACTGTGAAGCCAGGGGTGTTCATATCAATCATTCATTGTTGTGCACCACTTGACAGGGAAGTTGCTCCAATGGGACTCCGGTTCCACATTTACTGCATGTTCAAGAAGATGTTTTGGGTGTTTTCTGATATGCATCCGATTGTCATAGGGTACTAAGAGACTCCTTTAAAACTGTCAAGCTTTCTGTTTTTGCAAGAGGTCACCCATATCGATTGCAATCAGTCATGAAATGTCATCACTTCACTGGAGATGATTCCATTCATGAATCCAGAGCCAAGGAGCAAGTGGTCCGTGAAATGCCTCCTCCATGTCTATTTTAAGGTCTATCAGCTGAAGATAATTGGACAGCATGTGTGTGTGTGTGTGTGTGTATATACTGACCGATCTATATGCACACTGATGTACAAGGGTACAACTAGTATGATGACAGGCCTGCAGGCACCTAAGGGGTTAATCATTGGCCATGCTTGGTGTACAATTACCGTGTTATTGGGCATATTGTTAATCAGTGTGGAATAAGAAATTTAGGAGTCTGTTTAAGATCTGCTGATTCTACATCATAACATCACGTGATAAACTAAGATAGCCTCCAATGTTTTGGCCCGCAGGGTGAACATGATGGCATCAATTATTTACGTCTCTAGTTTTCCTGACCAGGTGCTGCTTAAACTGACATGGGTTACCTAATCTTAAACGACTATTTCTGCTGGAGCTCACAGTTGGAGTGGCTCTAAGGCTGTGGAATAGCAACTGAATGCCTATAAAATACATTGTATGCCTGCCTTGATCAGATTTGATAACTGCAGCGCCACACAAAACATTCTCAAAAAACAATCCTTTTTTGAGGATTGCATTGACTCTCCATTTTGCTTCTGAGTTTCCTACATTAGACAGCTGTCAGTTGTGTCTCTTTGCTCCAGGATGCAGGGATACTATTGCTGACTTCTAGAGGTGATCACATAATGATGAGGCCATAAAGATCACTGTATTGCTCATGTGCCTGTGCATGTAAGGCAGATGGAGTGTAATGATTATATTCTCATGAGACACATGGTGGAAGGACAATGAGATCTGATCGCTGAAAGAAAATTTCAGAGATGAAAATTACATTGTAAATTCCTGTTAAACTTACAAAGAACATTCTGTGTTTAGGAAAAAGTTAATTGGTTCATGCAAAAAATAAAAAAAATAAAATCTGGCATCATTTACTCACCTTCATGTCTTTCTAAAAGTACTAAAAGTACATGCAAGAAAAGAAAAGATTCAACGAGTGATTCAAAAAGTTCATAAAAACACAGTAAAATGAATCCATATGAAGCGAGTGGTTCATTCCCAGCTTCTGATGAGAAGGTTTTAATAAAAATATCTTAATTTGTGTTCTGAAGTAGATCTAAAGTCTTTTTTTTTGTTAAGAGAAGTTAACTCTAGCCAGTAACTATTTTCTGATTCTGTGTAACATAGTCACACCTCCACTGTTTGAATCACATTGGTTCAATTATATATAAATGTCATTAATGACATTGCTTACTTTATTCACACAAAGTTCATTGCTCGCTCATGCACACACACATACGCATGCTCTGGAAAAACGCAGTTTATTGTTGGCATGCTAACATATATAGACTGTAAGATTATGATAATCGGTATTGAGCTATAGCTCCAACTGCATAAGTCTGCAATGCTCTTTGCAAATGTTTGTTGAAACCACTGGTTTAAGGGAACACCAGATCATTGAATTATGTTAATAATGATGCAACTGGCAACATTGGCTAACAATGCTTTGGGGCAATCCACCCATGACAGCAGTTATTCATCTAACCAGTCAAGAACTATAAAGGCCTGTAGTGGTTGAGTGGTGCTGTACATTCTCAGCAAAGTGTGGCAGATTGTGCTAATCTTCTGCATCTAGCTTCAGATTAATCTCATTCCCATCCAGTCTTAACAAACTGATAGAACAGTGAAGGTACTAAGTCAAAGCATTTCTGTGTGTATGTGTGGTCTGCTTGCGTGGTATACATATCAGGACAAGGCTACAAACAGTTTCCCCCAAGGGACTCATCTTAGGGTCACTGAGGTCGCTGCCAAATCAAAATTACAGATGAAGAGATCTGTAAATGTGTTCTGCCATCTGAACCGGACTGGGAAACTATAATTAGAATTGAACAGGAAATAAAGGGGCAACTTTCTGCACCATAAATTTAAATGGAATTTAAATGCTCTTTGGTTGCTATTTATGATAGCGTTTGAGTTCAGATGATCTCCAGCTGAATTTACCGACAAGCGTGGTCACCTCCTTAATAAAACACACAGCATAAGACTGAATCAAACCAATATAGCCAATGCTTTTCTGCAGAGCCCTTGTTATCAGATAGCAAAGACCACTAATGGACATATAGCATCAACCAACAAGATATATATATATATTTTTTTTCATGCAGTTATGATATCCAAAGAAAATGCAGTAGTCAACATGCTCTGCAGCATTTGAGGTATCCTATGAAACTCAGTGTGGATATTATCACCTGAGTTTAACTTTATCTGCAAAATCATCCCTTGCATTAAGACAGCATCGCATGAGGACTCACATTGGAGACCTAAGTTAAACAGATGGGTTATAAATAATCCCTGTACACTTTGTGCACAGTCATGCGATTACAATTGCAGTTGTATCCACAGCTGGAGGATATCGCATCATCTGTTGACCAAGGACCCTGGACATCACAGTGGACTGGGAATATGTCACAGAGTGGAAATGTGTTTTGTTTGTGCATTACGAGTCCATGGTCCAGACTTTCTATGAGGTCACACAAATGAGAGTGCAGGCCCTCCCATATCTGCTGCTGCATCTGTCTGTAGTGTGAGCTTGGTTATATTTGGAGACATTGCTCAGTGATGACATGTTTTTCACATTTCTCCGCAGGCGTTATGGGTGGGGGCGGTGTGAGACAGGAATGGGAGGGCATGGACCCACAGAGACAGACAAAAGCTGGCAGTGAGGAATTCTGTGGGCATTTTGGATTCTGTTTAATCAGTGGTTCTTGCAAAGCTAAGAATCACCATTTATATATATATATATATATATATATATGCATTATATATATGATCTTACTAAGTGATCAGACATATGAATTATGCCAGGAAGACGAAAAAAATCTGTAAACGAAAATTTCCCTGTATGTATTTCCATTAAAAAGGGTGAGAATGAAAATTTTGGCTTTGATGAGTATTTAGTAACAGCCTAGCCAGAGCCTGGCAATGTTCTAGCACTCACCCAGAATACACTACCAAACTACCAATAGTACTGCTCTAAAAGCATCGTAATTCGTACATCGTAAAAGCACCATAATTCGGTAATTCGTAATTTGGTCCAGACCAAAAAGGAAAATTATACATTTGGTCCTGGTCCACTTAGCGTTCACGTTGGCGTTTTTGACAGTGAACCTAAAGGCACAGTGATAGGCTTACAACCTGATTGGTGGCGTTGAATGATGTATTTGTGACAGAACTTACCGAACACCCCAAACAAAAGGCGTATCTGAATTAAAGCGCCTATACAGGTTACACCTCCATGTTCCATGTCATCAAATCACGTCGTATAGTGTTTCATATTGTAATTACTTCCTGTTTTTGATTCGTTTAGAAGTATTTGTTCCATGTTACACTCATAATTCATTCGAACTGCACCAGAGTTGGTTTGGAAGTTGACCGAGACTCATTTTTTTGCCAGTCTCGGTCTGCTTGTTTGGTTCACACCAGGATTCGGATGGCACCGTTAACACTTGCTCAAATGAACCACACTAACAGAGCAATTGCACCAGAGTTCATTTTAATCGAATCAAATGTGACAAGTGTGAACACACCCTAAGTAGTGGCCACCTAACAACATACTAGCAACCACCTTAACAACAGGAAAGCAAAGTAACAGCTTGCCACTAGAGTATAATAGAGACTTGGTAAGGATTGCACTGAGTATTTGTATACAATTCCAAGCCATATCTTCCAGAATATCATAAAAAATCATATAGAATAATATGAGCTACAAGTTACTCAATGAAAACTCACTTTTTCTCACAGTTTCTCCCCAAAATGACCCAGTCTCCTGTTGTGTGTCCTGGTTTCTGGAAAATCTCATTACATAAACTTGTCAATCAGACTTCCTAAAACAAGTCTGGATCAGCACCTATACATTTAAATCATCTTCAGTGAATGCTGTCATCGCCAATAGTAAGCATTGTTATATCCAGGCCCCACACTAGGACTGATGGAAGGGATGGATGCCTTGATGGAGCAGTGAATAAAGGAGGAGGGGACAGACACTTGAGGCCTTCTCAATCCTTAATACCTGGTGACTGATGATTCATTAATTTGACAAGCAATGCAGAGCAGGGATGGATTACACAAAGAAGTCACTGCCCGGCCGTCCCCACAAGCATACAGATGAGGAGAGCAGAAGAGAGTGACAGATAGGAAACACGTGTCTTTATAAGCCTATGGTGACCAAACAGACCACATGTTTAGTGACATTTAAGCAAGGCATGATCACAGATAGGAAGGGGAGGGTTTCTGAGGCGATGAGATCAAGCAAGACAGATAGAGAGAGATTACATGTTGTACTGTATCTGTGTTCAAAAGCCTTCCCCCAGCCATTGTGTAAATGCACGTAACACATAAGCATTGATTTATTTGAGAATGTTCAATGCTTTTGTGCTAGGTATGTGCAACTATAAATTTTATGAATACCATGTTCATATTTTTCATAATATATATGCTGAGTAGTAACTGTAATTACATTTGAAAATGCCCGTAATCAGGCTACAGTTAATTTTTTATTGATTATATGATTACTTATTATTTACATGGACCATATATCAGGTAAACAAGTATCCACCATTTTCCTCAATGTGGTAGTAAGTCTATGGGTGAGGCTTCCAGTTTGTTTTTTCCCTATAGATAAATAACTGGGAGAATAACAACGTGCAGTAAACGATAAAACTGTTTGCACTACAAACTAGTGTGTCCGTAATTAAGATAATACATTAAAATAAATGCTAAGACACACCAATTTTCAATATCAAGCAGCAAAATGAACTGTTTTGTACATCTAATTGTTTTTTTTTAATTTTACATTTCAATGATTTAATTAGCTTTTTGCATAGTTCTTTGCATAAAACAATGTAACAACCTCAAACACTTTTACCATGCATGATTTCTAAACTAATACATATTTAAAGTTTGAATGCCATAAGTCATCTCTGTAGACAATGTATTGTTAACACTATAACCAAACAATGTAATAAAACGTTGTCACGGTCACGTCTATCTCTATTGTACAAACAGCAGCTGTTAAGAACTATATGTGCACACTTCAGACTCCATCCTGCACTTCTGTCTTGTTGCAGTCGAGTTTTCACATGGCAAATTCTCAGCTTTAGGGTTAAGGTACCTTTTCACATTCTTCCTAGGCAACGAAAGGTTAAACTTCAAGTCATAAAAAGCATTGTAGCATTGTTATTGTTGCTTTTAGACAGCACAGAAACTCAATAGGGCTTTAAAAAATTCACTTCCTACTGATTACACTGGAAAGCTAATCTGTGCAAGCTTCACAACAACAATGGAGTCCCAAACACTAGCATGCTCTCCAGACAAAAATACACTGACAGGCTCTTCATCGTCCGACATGTAATTAAAACCAAAACAAAAGGTTGGATGAAAGAGGTAATGTCAACACTGACAGTGACAAAAGCTGCATGGACTGTCCCTCAGATAAGACGCCCATGCAGTCGACAGCTTGGGACACAGGGCCTCCGACCAGAGCAACAGGGGCAGGGACGTCCACCTTCACTAAAGACCCTGTGAGACAAGTCTTGGCAATGTATAGACTCAGCATCCAGAGTCCTCTGAGAGTCCTCAACGCCAGCCCATTGAACACTCTGCTGCATTAATCTTACTGCCGCTTTGTCCTGGGGTGCCTGCGCCCCCCTGTAAGGTCAATTAAACTCCGCAAGATAAAGTACTTGCCATGATATTAGGATATAAATAGCCACAGTAGGGGTGGGGTAGAAACAGTTGTTTAGAGTTACGCTTATGTCACACAGAAATGTCAGGCATGAATGTTGCCTCAACTACAGTAAGTCATATCCCTTCAGCAAAATACTAGCACACAACAATTAAAGTCACAATTCCCTTTTATTTTCATCAACCCTTCACAAATCTTGATGTAGTTAAACTGTAAATCTTGTTACATGTTACATGTACTTATAGCAAACAGTACATTATGCATAATTACATGCAACTAACCTTAGTCCTAACTGCTACTCTACAGTAAGTGCATGTTGTTATTTAATACTACTCAGTACTGTTATGTGTCTGGTTTTCTAAACAAAGCACATGACGAAGGAATACAGTTTAAAAAGTTATTTTAGTAATTTTAATAATTAAATGGGTACAATCAAACATAAATTGAATGATAGCAGACAAAGAAACATAGGAGAACACAGGCTTTAAATACTAGTACTGTAATCAGGGATGAACAAAAACAGGTGTGGCGCTAATAAACAATCAATACCACTAAGGAAAACTATAGGTCTAAGGTAGACTAAGGCAGGAAAACATGAACAGACAAAGTCCATAACCATGACAGTTATCCCCCTCCCGGAACGGCATGTCTTCATACCAACAAAAGCAGTCCAACATAGGAGAGAGGGTGGGGGTTCAGGAGGAGGGTGTGGTGCAGGTGAGTGGCAGGCAAAGAAAAAGGGGCATACAGTACATCATAGGGCCAGGGTGGAGTAGATGAAGGGAGGAGCCAGTGAGGAGCCCGGACCAGGGGACCAACTGATGGAGACTGAGCTGATGGATAAGGAGCCCAGTAGACGTAGAGCCAGGGTGAAACTGAGGGCCTGGGGTGGAGCTTAAGGCTCAGGCAACCGAGGCGGAGATGGGGGTCCGGAAGACCGTGGTGGACCTGGTGCGACTGAGGATGAAGGTGGAGCTGAAGGGAAGGAGGAGCCTGACAGAGTCGGATGAACAGAGTGACAAGGCGAAACCAGAGGAAAGGAGTCCTGAAGTGGCAACTTGGTCGACGACTGACCAAGGCAAAGCCAGAGGGATGAGGGAGCCCAATGGAGCGAGTGGGAAAACGAGGGAGCTAGGAGCCAAGGCAGAATGATGGGTCAAAGGACTAAGGTGGAGTCCATGGCTGAGAGGCCGGAGGCGGAGACAGGGAATCCTCATGCCTGGGCGGAGCTTGGGACTGGAAGTCCCTTGACTGAGGGTGAGCTAAGAGGCAGAGGAACTGGCTAGCAAAAGAGTAGGAGGGTATGGGAGGCTGGAAGAGAACACAGGAGAACAGGAGCTGGGCAGAACCATCGGATTCAAGCAGATTCAGGGCTGGAAGGAACCAGCTGAAACATGGGAGACAAAGGGGACTTGCACTGTGTATTACCTCCCCAAACCAGTCTATCAATGTCCATAAGTTCCTCTAAATATTGTCCAAAAACCAGTTGCAGCTCACCCTCAGTCGCGTGAGTGTGGACGGGGCTTTCCTCCAAGCCCTCAATCACCACAAGGACTCCCTCAGGATGATGGCTGGTTGGTCTCCTCGGTTGGGCAGACGGAGAAATACATCCATTTCACTCCAGCACCCGCTCCATGAAAGCGACGGACCACTCAGTCTGTGTTTTCTATCACACCAGCCTGAGTAAGCGGTCCGGGAAACAGGTAAGGCACGCCAGGTCGAGAAAATCCCTAGTGTAGTCCTCCAGCAAACGGTCCAACTGCTCCAGGTAAAGGAACTGAATGGACGGTAAATCCATGATGTGCTAAACAAAGCACACGAAGAAGGAATACAGTTCAAAGAGTTATTTTAATAATCCACAGGATGAAATAGGCACAACCAAACAAATTAAACGATAGCAGACAAAGGAACTTAGGAGAACACAGGCTAAATAGTATTAATACTAAGGCTGTAATCAGGGATAAATAGCAACAGGTGTGGAGCTAATAAAGCAATCAGAGCAACTAAGTAAAACTAGAGCTGTATCCAAAATCGCCCCCTATACAGCCATTTTAAGTGGTGTTCGAAATCATAGTGGACATTCTCGAGTGCATTTATTCAATCCCATAATGAACCGCAAAAATACGAATTATATATCTTATTACTGGATCTAAATTATTATGAAGCAGTGACCAAAACATGCAAAAGCGGCAGTTGTTCCGGTGCACTCAGTGTCCGAATTCAATCACTCATTTTCATTCACTGCTTCAAGTGAACTGACTGAGTGGACTAATGTAGGGAATAGTGAATGAGGGTATAGGGGGCGATTTCGGATACAGCCTAAGTCAAAGGAAGACGAAGGCTATGTCCACACAAAGTCAGAATTTCCTCTATCTGATCTTTTTTTTATCCTTGTTTTAAAAAACTATCTGTGTCCACGCAAAAACACCAAACATGCCAGACCACTATAGTGTGCAGTAATTCTGTGACAGAGAAGACTTGGACTATGCCCATAAACTTTGTGCACGGTATAAAAACTAACAATACACTTATTTATCTGTGTTAATGTTAGTTAATAAAAAGACAATCGTTTGGTGTTTCTTCATGCTTTTGTTGCTGTTACGTGATGTAGTAGTACCTGACTAGGGGCGAGAGACCAGGGCTGATGAAATCATTGTTTCAGAAAATATACAGATTGGCTAATCACATGAAAACGCAAAGGTGGCGTTTTCAGATTTCAAAAAATATCTGTTTTACTCTCTTAAAACGCCGGATCCATCTGGAAGAAATGTCTATATTCAATAAAAAGTGTACTGTATGCGTATACAGCTAAACATGTCTTCATGTGGACAGGGAGTAGGCAGGAGGACAGGAATACAAAAGTCCATAGCCGTGACAAGTACCTTATCGTATAATGTTACTACAGCATAGACAGGTGTATAAAATGCATTTCAAAAATGATCGTTGAATAAGAATGTAATTTTGGTCTATTCTTCAAACTGGACCATTATATCACTTGCTGACTACATTAGGTAAGCCAGGTAAGAGCTTCTATAACCACAAACGCTCATTCTAATTCAATAAAACATTTTCCTGAACACTGTAAAATCTGTCTAGCAAAATCAGTCCATTTGATTATTTAAAAAAAAAGGCCAAAGAGATGAAAGTCTCTGCTTACAGATGCATGCTAATTTCATACTGTACTGCATGCTATGAGTGACCACAGGAGGTTTCCGCACTTTGCTATAATAACCAAATGGCAGTCACTCACTGACTGCATTGTCATTACTCAGCAGCCTCGTTAAGTGATTATCATAACAAGACAAGACCATGGGGTCTTGGACGATGAATTTGAATGATTTTCTTCAATGTGAAAACATAAGCTGATTATGTGGTTACATATTGCAAGCAGCATTGTAATAAGTGGTATAGTAAGATATAATAATGCATGCCTTTGTAATGTAATTAGTTTAGAGCCCTGTCAGGTCTCATGTTGAAAAAATGACCGGCTGGCTGTACAGCATCTGAGCCATGAGCTTTTGCATAAAATGCACAAAGCCTGTTACTATATGTGACCCTGGACAAAACCAGTCTTAAGTGTTAATTTTCCAAAATTGAGATTTATACATGATCTGAAAGCTGAATAAATAAGCTTCCC
>JAUMHE010000077.1:11214489-11235747 GCA_032359235.1 Enteromius mattozi
AATTGAAGCCGAGTTTCTTTCATGGTACCTAAAACCCAGGATTGGTGCAAACTAATCCTAAACTTACCTGGCTAGCCTGCTAATCCGGCTTCATGGTACAGGCCCCTGGTCTCATGACATAAACATACTTTGGTGCACTTTTTAGTGAAACATGAAGTACGTACCAACAAGTACATATCACCGCAGTTTCCAAAAGAAATTAACACTAGAGGCAGTAAAACACATTTTACACATTCATGGAGTGCAGAGATGTGACGAGTTTTAGTTTGAATTCTGTGTAACTACGGTTCAGAAAAACAGTTTGTAAAATGTAGTTGAAATTACATGGTTGCATCAATAAATGTGTTTTTAAATTAGTTTTGCATTTGTTCACACTATTGGGTAGGTCTGTGTTGGATTTGGTGCAGGGCACATTTTCAACATGAGAGCATTACCTTTTAGCGACAGTCCCCACATATTTGAATTCTGAACGTAATAAAAGAGTGCAAGGGTTCACGTATGTGTTTTTGAACTTAATGATTGTTTGGTCTGAGGACTCCAAGTCTTACAGACATTATGTAGCTCCACCCCTTTTCTTCTTTCTTCTGTCATTTCCACAGCGTGAAGGTAAGGTGCATGAATAATTAAATGAACCGATCGTTTTAAAATCTGATCTATTGACATTTATTATAACATACACTTTAAACATTACATTGCACATGATAACTTTGGTCAGCTCTACAATAAATAAATCCATTTCACCAGCTAATTACTTTGTAACAGTGATTCTATTGAGCTACTGTGGAAGCCAGTTTCCGCTACTGGCTTCCACAGTAGATAAATTTGCAGTTCTGAGCCATAAAGTTAAAACTGCAAGATATAAACTCGCAGTTCTGACTTTTTTTTCTCAGAATTAGATATAAGTAAGTTACAAACTCTCAGAGTTGGACTTTATAACTTATAATTGCCAGTGTATATCTCACAATTCTGGTACAAGAAGTCAAAATTGCATGTTGATATCTTGCGAGTTTATATGAATTCAGAACAGTGAGATGTAAACTCATGATTGCAAGAAAAAAAAGTCAAAACTGTGAGAGATAAACTCAAAATATTTTTTGTTGTTGTTGTTGTTGTTTTTTTTAAAATCAAAATTGCATGAGAAAAACTTGCAACTGCAAGTTATGAAGTCATAAATGCAAGTTGCAGTTTTCTTGTACATTATTTTATTTTATTGTATTTCTTCAGAAACAAACATAAGCTACAGCAAAAACGAACGTTCAAAGACCAGTTTCTAAAGATGGCAGCACCCTGCATTTCTCTTCACTCATAAGGTCTCAAGCATTGTGTACAATTACATGAATGCTACAAATTCTCAAGAAACTTCTGTCTGAGTTGACTTTTTAACATGAGCACATATTGAATTTTTGAACATTTTAGTGCTGTTTTTCAAAAACATTTTCCACTATGTGTGTACCCTCAACTGAAGTCCTGCAGGTGCTCCTGATAACTGAAATATTGTTTAGAAAAATGGATTCCTTCCAAATAGTCCTTGACTGGCCTGCAGGAAAGGATTGCAGAAAATGAGCGGGTGAGATGGGAATAATGTGGGTGGGTTGCTCCTGGTAGGTAGAGTGAATAAAAGGGTAATGGATATAACAAGAGCGGCCCTGTGGGGACATGAGGAACAAGAATATTCTTGAGAGGGAAATGGCTGAGGCAGTAGAAAAAGAGAGGGGAGACCTTTAAAGGCTGAGGGGACGGAGGCGAGACCTCGGGTGAGACATCCCTGAGGCCCCTAAGCCCCTTCGCTCAGATCCTGCACAATCCCAGAGGGCTGATTATTTGACAAAGCAATCTGACCACCAGCTAAATAAGACCTTTCTCAAATTTGTGAAAGAGCTGATGCCAAGTACCAAAGGGGGTGAGCTGTGCGGACTCAAGGAAAAGTGCAGAGGGACAAAAAAATAAATAGATGTGGGCGATGAAGTCCAAACGTTCTCACCGCAGCCTCAGAGGTGTTACTGTAAGTATTTCCTGATGGCTATGTGCATTGTGTAAAGCGCATTCATTGCTCCTCAGCTGCCCCTGCACTGCAGACTATTGAGCTGTGCACAGCTAAGATATGATTTTTTTTTAATAATATCTCCTGTAGCAAGACCTGCGATTACCGGCAACACCTTGCAATTCACTTTCAGGTCGTGCTTTGGCACTGGAGCATGTTTATCATGTTTGTAAAGGAGGGAAACTTATAAATGCTTATATTCTCAGACTAGCAAGCGAATAATAAGTGGATATGTACATATCTGAGTATGATAAATTACAGAAATGCTAGAATGTCACGTACACTCGCTTTGCACTAAATTAATTACAAATGTTTTTCATGCACCCATATTTCAAAGCTCCATTTGGATGTTTATCTTTTCCACATTTGGTAGATGGTTTTTCTCAACTTTAGCATCGAATATCACAGCACAACTTGTCTATATAATAGTATTACAGATAGTACATAATAAACCTTTTCTCCATTCAAAATGCCTCATTGGTTTTTAGTTAGCTATTGTATATGTAGTAACAAAAGTTGAATTTCATAAAAACATGTTTTTTTCACTGTACCATGACTTTTTTTTTACCCAACCTTGTGAAAAAGAAGAGTGTGTACCTCTGCAAGTCACAATCAAACAGCAGCAGAGTATGTACAGAATTGTTCATGATAAGATCTATAACATGCATTAAAAAAAAAAAAAATTGCAAACTGTAATACATTGCTTTGTGCAAAACTGCTCAGCTCTTTCTGCAAGAACATACTAAAATGTGACTGTGAAAGATGGGTGCTAACTAAACAACAGAAGTGACTGAAAAGGTTTGATTATTGAGTTGTCACCAGACTTTAGGAGTCGTTTAAAGATTGCTTGCATTGACTTATTGACCACATCACCCTTTCTGAGCAGTGTATTATTAGTCACATAAAGCTGATGCTTTAGTTTGCTGGAGGGGCCACCATTCATAACTTAAATGCAGTGGGAGGGTAGACTTTTTTATTAATTTTTTATTTTTTTTTAACTTTTTGACTTTTTGTGCTTGTTAAAAATTTGGCACACTTTTTTAACATCTTTCGAGTTGCCCAAGGACATGCCTTGATAAAATTTCAATCCTGAGCCAATTTCACTTAAGAACACGAAATGGATGCTTATCCCGCTTGATGTACTTTCTTTTTTTTTCCTGACAAACAAAACAGATTTATGATTAACTTGCAAGCTAGGTCTGCCTGCAAGAAAGCTAAATGAGGTCAGGCTACGAAAAACAAATCTCTCAACCGTAGCCTTTGTTTGGGTTTCATTAAAACTCTCCGCCACACTTGGAGAAACGCTATGAAAGATAAGAAACATGCAATGAAAGATTAAGCCTGCTCTCAAGTTTATATATTTTAGAAACAAATGTGTTCACGCGAGAGACCTGCCTGACAAAGCTGCTTGTGTTTTATGTAACTATCTGCACTTTTACACTCCAATTCTAACTCTCAGATTGAACTGTCTATACTGTCTAACAATATTCAATAGGGAATATGCATGCATCGCAGAAGAATTCTGCCATTTTTCCAAGTGGAGTGAATCAGTGAGTGAGTAATTGATTGGAATTATCAAATTTTACAAATTGCATAGGTGGAAATTTATTTAAATATTTCTATTTGCTGTGCTAATTTCATATAGCATTTTCTGTTTTCTGTTGGATAAACAAGTATGTTAACTTGTACAGTAGATATTAAAAATAGGGGTCAAAATTTTTGTATATGAAGCAAGATTTGGCTTAATTAGTTTTTACTAGTTTGTTCTATACTGTGCATTTTTAATAACATGGTTTTATGTTTTTATGATAAATTTTCAAGATTATAGGTCTGCAACAACAGCATTACATAATCATTACAGTGCAAGGCATTTTATAATTTGCAAAAACAAGTTTGGGGCAAAAAAGCAGCCTTTGTTTAAAAAAAAAAAAATCATAAAAGTTGAAGAAATGCTAAAGATTTTACAATATCCACTCAGTGTAGTGATTTATTAGACATCCTAGCTTAGACACAGAAAACTTGGCTATGTGGTTGCTTTCGAATGGGTTTCTTATCAATCTTTTTTTATGATCTACGGGTCTCTGTGAACCTTGTACCTTTAAATAATTAGCTTTCCAAACTCTGCTTACAGGGTCACGCCTTTGAATAAAGTTATGGGTATCGAACACACTGTTTTCATTACATGGATTTTTCGAGTAATTTTCTGGTAAGCTTTACGCACGGGATGAATACTGTTCTGGGGGAAGGGCCTCTGGCACTGCAGCTGCCATATCCCATGAGCACCACCGCCTCTGCAAAACAAAACTACGTGTCTTATGGTTTCACATCAAACACACTCAGAATAAACACATCCAGCTTTTTATTTATTTTTTTTTCACCACAGTGGATTACACAGAAGTTTTCCTTGAGAGTTTTTTTTTTGTTGTTGTTTTTTTTTTGTGCAGTCTCGCATCTATTCTCATCTCAGATCTCTGAGGGTTCACTGGTGGGCACACCAGGGGATAATGGATTTGATCATTAAGGAAAATGATTGCATATCATGCACAGTCATTTCAAATATATGGGAAAGTGCTGTATTGTACAATTCAAGACACTTTGAAGGTTAACAATCCCTCTCTAATCTCATTATGAATCCAAGCTCCTGATTTTTCCTCAATCACAGAGTAATTAATTTAGCTCATTGGGATGTTTTGTAACCGTATGGCTAATGTGTTTCCCTCTGACTGTTGTGTTGATGTTTATTAGCTTTTATCAGTCAATGACTAACTCCATTCACCCAGCACATCCATCACAAAGGTTCACATCTGCAACGCTTACCCCCAATCTAATATAATTGTACCCTGTGGCTGTATATAGTTCCCTTATGAGCAGTGGAGTTAATAATCAAACCAGATATATGGAACCTTCTGCTTATTGTGGTCATTGAGTTGATCAGCTGACCTTTCACCTCGGCTTGTGATTGCCAGAAGAGAAATCCTAAAGAGCAGAAAATTGACCACCTGTAGAAAAATTAATGAGAGCAATCATAACACTCAACATGCTAGCAGTAGGATTGGAAGTCCCACCTGTCAGTTAAAAGAGACAATTGCCTTAATGATATAATTTGTTCTCTACCTTGTTTATTGCCCAGTGTTTGGCACTAGCACTTTAGCTGAATACTGAGGCTATTAGTTTACAACAGGGTCTCTAGCCCTGGAGGGCCACTGCACTGCAGAGTTTAGCTTAGGAGTTCTCAATGCTGGCACTGGATGTCCACTTATCTGTAGACTTTAGGTGCTTTAATGCCATGTTCTAATTATTGTAATTACAAGGTTACGACTTGTAAAATAGTTCACATTCTTGTAAAAACTTGCAGCTACTAGCTGTAATCTGGGAGCTACAAGTTACAACCTATAACGTGTAACCACTGTGCCACCTGCCCGCTGTAGATTCATATTGGGATTGATAGTGTTGCCATAGCAATGCATAATTCCGAGTCAGAGGATGTGAACAGCTCCGATTAGAATGTCACATGTTGTCATCTCATAATTAAGATAATTACGACATGGCGTGAATGCAACATTTAGTTCAAACCTTGATAAATCTCACCTGTCTGTAACTTTCCAGTAATTCTGGAGACCTATATTAGTTTGCTCATGTGTGTTTAATTAGGGTTGGAGCTAAACTCTCCGTAAATGTGTACGTCGAGGGCAAAAATTGAGAACCCCTGGTTTAGCTTAAAAAATTTACTGTAAATTGCAGATGCTGCATCCATTGCATTCACATTGTTTTCTTGGATCTTCAAACCCCCGTTCCAGTACTGCTTTTTGATTAATACATCTTTCTGCTTATGAGCAAAACAGAACATACAATTGGAAAACAAACCTTCGGTTATGTATGTAACCTTGGTTCCCTTTGTGGGGAATGAGATGCTGCATCATTAGCTAATGCTATGGAAACCCTGCAAATTGCTGTTTGAGCAGAACTCAGCTTTTTATTGAGGCCAAAGAACTTGTGAAACTTGTAAATTTGGAATACAATGCACAAAACCCTTTGTGGTGCTTTGCAATTTGATTGTGCACATAAGTTTACATCATTTGAATCTGTAAAAGGTCTACACTATTTGTGTACAATATCAACAAAACATTGTGTTTTTGTAAAATAAAGGAAATAAACAAGTTGCACTTTCAGCCGTCATGGTCTCTGCAAATTTCTGTCACTAATCTGAACTCAAACTCAAGAAATACTTCACAGAAATATATCTATAGAAAGCTTGAAGTGTCTACTTTTAAATTAAGTAAGTCTTATCCAAAACAAATACTATTGAATACTACAAATATTAAAAAAATTCACAACTGTCAGGGCATGTAAAAACTTTGGGACTCCATGGTCCCAAAACCCCCTAAGACCCCAGAAGGTTAATAGTAACAAATGGGAGTATACTGTGCACAACTTGTTGCCACACAAAAATCCTCAGAAGACTTACCTTTAGATGATCCTTTTTGATCCCAAAGAAAAACCATACACAGTTTGTATTATTGTATTGCAGGGGCACTATTACACATCTTCTGAAAGATTACATCATCTCCAGGCTAAAACACAGTAGAAACTAGCAATAGCATATGCGTGCAGAAGCATACATAAAATAAAACAAATCAGCAAATATTAAATAACATATAAACACAAACTGCCTGCCGAATTACCAAATGAAATGTCAACCCAGGAAGTGAAATCCGATCTTAACTTAGTGTTTGAGAATAACACAACTTTCTCAGCTTTTAGTTCAAAATGTTGCTGTTTTATAAAACATACAGACATTCAAGAGTTGATAGAGAAGTGTTTTATTTTGTGAAAAGTTTTGTAAAAATGATCAAAAATGCTGGCGGAGGTTCACAATGCTGGAGTTAAGTGCAGCTTAAGCTGGAGAAGTGCATGCAAAAAATGCAAAAAAGGAATGCAAGCACTGAACCAACCACTGAACTCGCTCCAGACTGCACTCTCACTGACGCAAATAGTAGGGGGCATTCTTGCATTCAAGTACAGGGGGCTTTTGGATTCAAAATGATTCAAAATTTAATCTCTCACCAACAAGAGACACACTCTGTCTTCCCAAACTGCTGTAGGAACTGCTGAAAGCAGATGTTGAGAAGGCATATAAGCAAGCCAAAGGCCACATATGAGCCAAAACATCTTACCCAGAAGTGATGGTGGAGAAAGAGAGAAAATCAAAAGGGGAACTGGACTGCATCTGAATGGTGGAACCTCTATCAGGTTGGACACATGGTCTCAGCTTTCATTCTCTGGGCCTCAAATGATGCCTCCAGAATCAACTTCTGGGAAGTGCGTTCTCCTTTGTGCCAGAAACTTTTGCACCCAAAGAAGAATCTTCCGTATTAACCTCCACATAGGACTTTATGTACTGACTATCAGCACTATCAATAACTTGATGACTATATTAAAGCTGTGAATGTCCACAAGGAAACACAAGCTCTAATCAAGAAAAAAAGGCAAACATTTAAGTGAAGAGACGATCACTCTTCCAGTCTTCTGAAACCTAGCACCTGTAGGCAATCGTGAAAAATGATGAACACGTGTAAACATCAAGAGCACTTTTTGAAGGTACTGTATGATATCCAAGAAAAGAAAAATCTAAATTGTTCAATTTTGTCCCCAACTACAAATCTGAGAAACTCACTGTGTTTCAGAGTAAAGTTTAGCAGAAACAAATCACCAGATTGGGCTTAAACCTCAATTGTTCCTATGCATTTAAAAACACTGGATCTAGAAGCTAGATCCCTTCTGTGAATGAGCCATTTCCTCTATGGCTCCTTTCTCCAACAGGGAAGGATTTTCATGGCCAAAAATAAAAAATAAAAATGTAATCCTTGTGGGGAGCATCTGGTTAAAATGGGGTAAACAGTACCTAAATTGGATAGCAAACCCTTTTCTAAGGTGCTGTACAACAAACCCACAAGTGGCCGTACTGGCAGATCGGTTGAGGGAACAGTCAGCAGTTTCAGCCTGAGGATGAAGACTTTGGTTTACGTAATGGCCACTTAGACCCATTCAAAACAATATTTGTAGTTGGAGGCTGAGATATCAGAGGTATAAGATCATTCATGAACATGGTGGGTGAGGCAAGAAAATATACAGTCTGTCTAACCAACATGCACACTGGAGGCAAAATCTGTAGTCCTAGGCACAACCTGTTAACCCACGATACGATTCAGAATGTGTAATTGAGGGGTTTTGTCCACAAAGCAGAACATGGCTGATGGTAAAATACATAGTCAAACAACTTGTAATGTGAATTTTGTACCCGATGACCCCTTTAAAACCTTTTAATGCACAGGTAATTCCAAGTCAGTTTAATTACTGTTCTGTATTAATTCTCTGCTTTAATTGATGCACACAAACCCACAGATAGAATGACAGAGAGAGAAGTAGCTGTGCATTAAATGTTTTTTTTTTAATGTACTTCATTTCAGGTGGTTCTTGGCCTCCATGTCATACATTATGCCTGATGTAGTTCACTGCTATGGCCTTTGTTTAGATATGTAAAGATGGCCATCTTCTTGCATGACTGTTGGCATGAAATGGTAATAATAACAGAGTCCATTTCTGTAACATTAAAAAGAAGCAGAAGCATGATGTCTTAAATACTCACACAGCACCTTATTGGTGTATGCACTGACAGTAGCAAGTTCCTGTACTTGCAGCAGCAGCAGCAGCAATAATCTACAACATCAATAACCAGCAGCAATTCAGCAGTGTAGCAGATGCATTTCACCAATAATAATAATAATCAATAATTTATTTCAGTCCTCAAAAACAATATTACCAGTTAAATGATATATAAACAAGGATACAGAAAAAGGTGTAGGCCATGATAAAACCTTCAGAGAGTTGTCATGGTAAGAACTAAGATTATGAGTTCTGTAGAAGTAATGTTCATTCTTAGAGTGTGTTAATAACAGTAATGATCTATGCATAATTAATAATAATGGTTGGATTACATATATGAAAACACTGACAATAAACCAAATTTTTACAGCTGTTGATGCAGTTTGTGTTCATTTTAGTATCTGAGCTAATTGTAATGTTTATCTTCTGTTGCTTTTGTAAAAAAAAAAAAAATGTAAGATGCTATTTTTGTCAAAATGTCGTTATTTTATCGTTTTTAATGTTGATACATTTCTAAAGTTTTGAGTTGTTTACTGTTTCTGTATTCAAGCTGTAGGAGCTATAGTACCGCAACTAGATGTCACGGAGTGGACCGACTTGCCTTAAAGGAAATTTGTTGCCAGTTTTTCACTACGGTTTCCATAGTTTGACCTTAGATGGGTCTTACCATTATTTTCAAGTACGCTAGACTTCTCCCACTGACACTGAGTTCAAGACAGTGGCTCTCATGTGAATAATAAGCTTTGTATATTGTGAGACCTGACACATCTAGGTTATGACACACTTTTTGTGTAGTTTGTGTAACTGAGTTTTGTCATATTTCTTCCTGAGTATTTTTACAAGGAGTTCTGTAGGGATGCATAAAGGTTTTTGCCTTTCCCAGCTACAAGATATGTGGGCCACAGTTCTGGAAGCAGCACAGCACTTCTGGGACTTCTCATTCGAAAGGATGTCTTGCTGCACACTGACCTGGCCTTTGTGCACATCCTGGGCTTTGCTTTTTTTATTTTTCTTTCTTCCACTATTACAACCCTTGAAATGTTTTGTTCTTACTTTAAGTTCTCAAATATGAGAAAACATCAAAGCGTGTAATAGGAACAGGGGCAATTCCCAAATCAGGAAGTCTTTAGTTTTTAAAGTTTCCAAGTCGTGTATGAATGTGAGCTTCAACCAGAAATGTACATTAAAGCAGACCATTAACAAAACAAACGTGTAAGGTTATTCTTCAATAACAGTTTTCAGCACCTCTACCTCAAAAGAAAGTGCTTTTGGAAACAATATGCCTGTAAAGGGTAAAGCATAGAAATGTCAATTTATTTGAAACATTTCAGTTTCGAGTCTGCATCTGAAAAATGAACGTCACTGTTTTTTAAAAGTATACCTTTGACTTTGGCAGCTCAGCAATTTATCAGCAGTTAATTCGACGGTGACCGGTAAGTGCAGTTTCTTTTTTTTTCTGCTAGAATCATGCAGCTACAGTCAAAACACAACTGCGTATCTTGCCTCGGAAGCTCTCTGCAGGGCTTCAGCATGGTGTTTAGTATTCTAGCTGCATAGGTACGCATGATTACATGATCATGTGGGTTGAGCTTCGGCTGGAGGATGGGAGTTGGGGGAAGAGAAAGCGAGGTAATGCTGAGTTGTATTGAGAGGGGGTAAATAGGCCAGGCTAATCCACAACATTAAAACCAAGAGTATGATTAGGGTGCTGAAGAGAAGAAAGCAATAAATAACAAAGGAAATCCAATGAAGACCACCAATAATGGGACTTTTTCTGCCACCTTCGTTAATTGAGAGATATGTAGGCCTATGCATTGGCAGATTTAAAGGCTGCTTGGAAGTCTATGCACAAAGAGTTTGCTGAGAAGGCACACTCCTTTTGTTGTGTGTTTGATGATTCTATTACTGATCGAAAGAGTATGGGTTGTATCAATGTGCTTGCTTAGTTACTGTGCATTTCAGAATTGTCATTATTGTGTCATAGGATGCATGAGTATCAATACATTATGCACCAAGTGTGGATGAATATTGTTCAAAAGGGAATACAAGCCTAATTGTTATAAAACGCACACACACACACACACACACAAAATCAAATATATATATACACACACACACATTTAATTATCTTTGCAATCATGTAACACTCACTTAAAGTAACTCTTAGGAGGAAAAAAGGTCCCACTTTATGTTAAGGCCTTAACTAATATGTACTTATATCAAATATAATGAATTGTTTAGAACCATGTACTTTAAAGGAACACTACACTATTTTTGAAAATAGGCTAAATTTCCAACTTCCCTTAAGTTAAATAGTTTTCGAATTCAGCCAATCTCCCGGTCTGGTGGTAGCACTTTTAGCTGCAGCTTAACATATATTATTAAATCTGATTAGACCATTTGCATCTCACACAAAAATAACCAAAATGTTTAAATATTGTTCCTTTTTAAAACTTGACTCTTATGTGGTTACATAGTGTACTAAGACTAATGGAAAATGAAAAGTTGCAATTTTCTAGGCCGATATGGCTAGGAAGTCTCATTCCTGTGTAATAATCAAGGAACTTTGCTGCCGCATACCATGGGTGCAGCAGGGGCAATGATATTACACAGAGCCTGCAAACAGTGCCCAGCATTTTCAGGCACTGTGTAATATCATTGCAGCTAGAAGTTGAGATCGGCTGACTGGATTCAAAAACTGTAAAACTCAACTGTTTAACTTAATTGGAGTTGGAAAATGAGCCTGTTTTCAAAAATAGTGGAGTGTTCCTTTAAGGTGTAGCGCTTTAGGGTCAATAGTGTTTATGAATGTAAAAAAATAAAAATAAAAAACTATGTATAGATGCACGTATGGGAAGGTATTTTTAAATATAAGCACAATGTAAAACATGTACATACACAATAAGTGCTCTGTAGCAGAGATCAATTTAAATGTAAGTAAATGGTCCTTAGGAATACATGTCTTGTTTTCCATTAAAAAGTATTATTCCAAGATGAAAATGTGGGGGGTTGATATTCACAAATGTTATTGTTTTAATTTGATTTTATTTAGCATTTGGCTTCAGTAGCATTTTTGTGATTTTCTGTTATTGTTATCTGGCAACAGTACTAGATTTCCACATGGATGAGCAATTTGGGTACAGCTTTTCTAGCGCATGAAATTGCCCACGTGCAATCCAACCAATGAGAACACAGAACAATGACAAACCCCTCTGTATCTGGAACATATTTCAGAAAAGTACATTTAAACATTTTACTATGGATACGAATTTCATGTTGCACCTCACATTACAATAAAATTCATGTAATAGTAATAAGAATGTGATAACGCTGTACTAAGAAAGCTCATTATTTCATATACAGAGCACCCACAGCTTATGTGGACTGCTGTAGATATATCTTACTGGAGAAACCACGTACAAGTATGCTTTCCAAAAACAGCACATGTGTAACATGCTAAGCAGAGAAAAGCAGACAAGCAAACTGCTGCAAAACCCAACAGAAAAAAAAGCCAAAACCTGGCTATCTTGAAGGGCTGCGGTGCGAAATGATTTGCATAAGCCTCCTCTTTCATCTGGCAAAGCAAAGGAAAAGTTTGCATGTTTACCGTTTCAGTGTGCAAATGTACATCACTCAATTTTCCTTCTCCTGTCTCCCCCTTACTCAGAAACAATTGTTTCCCGGGAAATGAATGCAATTTTCTTGTATGGCGCACTAACTGAGGCAAAAGGGAAGTCACGTTTAGACTCAGGGGACTCATTTCTATGAAATTGCCGGTAGCTCTTGTGGCCTTGCTCACTTAGATTAAACGAGGAGAACACAGCCATTTGTCAATGTTCTGTGGTATGGGTAGGGTGCGGCACCTGAGCCAGTCTGCTGAACCGCCTCATTAGAACCGGGTCTGGTGTCAGAGACGCCGCATGCATAAATGTGAGCAAGCACTCAGAAACAAATCTTCAGCAACATAGCTGACTTACTATCAGATTCACAGTCTAGGAGTCTGCTGACAAGGCCAGCTTACCCACAGAAAACCTGTGAAACTGTGATTTTTAGAATTTGAACATATTAATTATAGTCAATTTCTAGTCAGTGTTTATATAACATTATAACACTCCCCATGGTATGTCACTTAACATTAAGTCTTTCATCTGTTTAATATTACACTTGCTATCGTGATGATATTCGGGAAAACAATATTCTTTCTCATGTGATGTTGCTTAAATATAAAACACAAATTTAAAGGTGCGCTGTGTAAATTTTAGCTGCATCTAACAGTGAGATTTTTGCAACCAACGGCTTGTTCTCTCGCGCACCCCTCCCTTTAGAGAAGCTACAATGGCCGATACAGTATTAAGGTGTCGTACTCTGAGACAGCGGAGATAGCAGCAATGAGGTTCCTTACAAAGGTAAATTAAGGAATTACTTAATTATTCAATGTTATTGCAAATCTTATTGTTACTTGTTCATTGCGTCAGTGTTGTTTTCTAATGAATAACAAAGTAACGAAACATGTTCTGTTTGTCCTTTGAGGGCTACTGTACAAACATGATGCCGACATTTTTACACAATGGCACCCTCAGTGGATGTAGATATAAATAGCTCATTCTAAGTTAATAAAACGGGGTTCATTGTCTAAAAGTTACATATATAATATTGCATTTCTATCAATAGATACTCCTAAATATTGCACACTGCACCTTTAAATGAATTAGATAGACAGTTATATCATGCGTTAATCAATATTAAAATACCTTCTTCTCAGTAAATTTTGTTACTTTTTACTGTCCCAATTTGACCAGCAATGCAAAATGTTGTGTTTCTCCCAGTCAAATGGCAGTCATAAATTGCTCATCCAAAAAATAAAAGTGAATCAATATTTGGGTGTGTTACCAATTTGTGCAGTGAAGGGGAATTTAACATTTCTCTGTTTTATTAAGACAAACTCACATTCAATTTGGAACAAGAAAAAAACGGTTATAAAATAAACATATGCAATGTTTGGCATGGTTTGAATATACCTTGAGTAAATGAAAAACATGTAGTTTTCATGTGCTCATGGTATGCTCAAACCACCCCCATGATATTTAATAACCTCATCTGTAGAAATGGTACCAGTGAATTGCAAAGCTGTTGCAAACATATTCACATCGCTATGATCAGATGCTTTCTTAAGTGCTGTTTTTGCACCACTGCCATTCTTATTTTGTCATTGACAAGAAAATGTGCAGCACATATTTACAAATTCATCTGTCTATCTCAGCAGAGAGTTGGATGCTCATTAACAGTATATCGCGGCAAATAAGGTATTTCTGACATTTTTTTTTACTTCTAAGCAAAATGAAAAGAAACTTTTCCATGAGTATAACAGAGAACTGAATCATGTTCAGCCTCTAGTACATTACGTGTTCATGAGTGCAAGCATGAGCAAATAAGTTGCTGGCTGCAGTTCACATAACGGCCACTGGTGTCACTAATAACATGGGTTTCTGAATCATCTGCATCCTATTAGCTCAGTCTTGTCACATTGTCACAAACTCATAAAATAATACGGTGCATTTAGGTAAGACCTCACAAAAAAACCATGTAACTCTTCCTGCATTTAAAATATAACAGCTACCAACTATGAATATTTATTGAGCAGGAACAGTATATACAGTACTCGTACAGTATCTCAGTATACACAGTCACTTGTGCACACAGTCACTTCAAACATTTACTTCAGAATCTTGATCCATTAAATCAGTTTTGTGTAGAGCTGTCGCATGTGTAGGTGTATTTGTGTGTGAGGATGCCCCTGAGAGATGCACGAGTGATGGAGCCTAAACACATTTGCCTGCAGGCTGACAGAAATGCAGTAAATGGTGTATGCATGCACATTAAACAATTCTTGACTTTCTGGGTCAGCACAGGTAACGATTATGTCAATGGGAAAGGCAATTCCTGAACAACAGATTGTAATTCTGACATTGATTTTTATATGTATTGACATGTGCAAACTGTCTAACTGTCTAACTAACTGCCCTGGGCTCCCAAAGCAATACTCTGGGACACAACGATAGCAAGAAACTTCTCATGTTTAAAGGCATGCTTTCTTGTTTGTGTGCAAAACCTGCACATGCTAACCCAAACACATTTTATACTTTATGGTTTGCAGTAGACTATATGCAAAGTGATTTATTTTCTACATGGCCAATGCTCAGGGTGTTGTCACCAGAGTGTATGTTGGACATGTGTACGGATGTGTAGCTCGTCGTTGATAGATGAAGGCTTTTAAAGACTCAAAATAAATGTTGGATCTGGGTAAATGCTTTGTCTCTATCCTTGCCTAATCCCTTTGTCTTCGCTAAACAAGAACATTCTCTATGCTGCTGCCAGTGCAGAAACCTCTGTATTTTTTCCAAACAGCATAGAAGTTCTTATTTATCGTTTGACAAAGTAATAGTTCAGAGAACCAACCAACAAACAAACAAATAAATAAATGTCATTCAATTGCCATCATGTAATTTCAAATCTCTACGACCGACTGTCTTTGATGAAACACAAAATAAAGGATTTATTAAAAATCCCCAAGCTGCTCTTTTCCATACCATAAAATCAGTGGGTAGTTGTTTCATTCTTAGCTATGATTGACTGAAAGCTTCCCCTCTGCCTTACCTCGGCTCGCAAGTATCATTCAGACACACACACACCGTTTCCACATTTTATGGGGACACCTATATCTAAACCAACCCCTCTCAGGGAACTTTCTGCATTTATACATTTTTCAAAAAATTGAATTCGGTATGATTTATAAGCTTGTTTCCTCATGGGGACCTAAAAAAAATGTTCCCACAAGGTCAAAATTGACTTTCCTTGTGGGGACATTTGGTCCCTATTACATGATAAACACACAAACAAAAACATCTTACCTCTCAGCCTCAATAATACAGTACATTTATGCCACCTCTGAGTAGCATTAAACAGTCTGTGCCACTTCTGTACCACCTTTACGGTATAAATTTTATATTAGAGTCAGTAAATTTAGATTTTTGTATTGTTAATATTGTTATTTGTATTATTTTCATTATTCTTTATAATGTAGAACAGATAGGATGGTCTTCAAAATGTATACAAGAGAAAGAAGTGTGGCATGAGACACTGGTGAGTAAATGATGTCAAAATTAAAAATTTTGGATGAGCTATTCCTTCAGGAAGCAGGGACAAAAGAACTCAATATAACTATGCAAATCCACAGCTGTCTTTGCTAGAATTTAGTGGTTAACCGTGCCAAATTCCCTTTGGCTCTCCTAACAGCAAAAATCAGCCACTGTCCCTGAGTGGCCAATGAGCTATTAGAGCTATAGTCTATTTTTCTTATGCTTTCCATCCCTGGCTTTCCCTTTTCCTTTTGTCCATCCATCCACTCCACTGTCGCCAAAGCTTGCTGGTTTATGGACAAGGGCCTTATTGCCTCCATGGCCTGCTGTGAAACCCTCAGGCTCAGGCGTTAATTTGATGAACATTCCTGGCCCTGCATGCCAGCTTTTTAATGATTTCTGGAAGGGGGGTCTTCACCCTGCAAGCCATTTCCTGTGACCCACTGAAACCCAATTCATTTAACTTGACTGGTTAAAAACACACACACTCTTCTTGGTGTGCATGAATCTTATTAGCAGGATTACTGTAATTGGACGAGCCACTGTGATGTGATTGTTCGTCTGGCAGGTGGACACAATGTGTCACTATGTCCAAATGCTGCAGCTTGGCAAGTGGAAGTGGTGATTGTACAGTTTCACCACTCAACACACAGGCAGATATAAGAGTGTGACAGACTGAGAGAGAGAGACAGAGAGAGAGAGTAAATATGTAAAGGCTTGAGGCTAGAGGAAGAGAGATCACACCGTTACCAGTTCTCCACCACCCACACTGCAGACGGTAAGTCAGTTGTCTAAAGGAATCTCCACATGACTGCACTGCTACATACATTAAGCCATCTTACTTTTTCACATGCTGTCATAAACAACAACATATAACATATCCCAGATACAACACATCCCAGGTAGTGTCATCATTATGTCACACTATGTAGCAAAAAATACATCATGATACTAGATTTTGACATTTCTGAGGCAGATGTGAGTAGTCAGTGTGGGTGGCAGGACATTACTATGCAGTTATGGGTCTTTGTAAGGGAATTATTTTACTGCTAAGGCATTCTGAGTGGGTTTTGGCGTGTTGGGTCAATGAAATTATGTCTATTCCTCAAAAATATTAAAAATGCAATTCATAGATACAGTGACTTGAATACAATATACAGTATATATAAAGTTTTTATTTTTTTACAGTTTTAAATTTATATGTCTTCATTTAAAATATTTTACATGCAGCAAAAAAGGCTCCCTTTGTACCTGGTATTAGCATGCACTGTATATCCATAATATAGCAGTGGTCTTCAGCTGGTCTGGTCTGACCCACATTTTCCTATGAACTTTTAACCCGAACCCTGAGCCACAAATACATTAGCTAAATGGTTGACACAAGTACCGTCTCACTCAACATACACATCAGTTCTGACTAACAAGAATCTGAATCTAAGAATCTGATTAATACTGATGAATAAACAGCAGGCTATAAGATAAAGCTTTAAAAACAGCAACACATAAAAAAATGATGTTTGTATGCATCACCACAGTTATTCAACATACATAATATAGCACACACACAAAATATTAAGTGGCATTTTGGGGTTATGGAAACAACAATTATCATAGAAAATACACAATACTAACACAAACTGTTTATAATACATGTGGAAAACTGCTCCTGATGAATAATATGAACAGAATAACCCCCTTCCTCATTAAATAACCAAATAGTAATCATGTTTGGTGTGCTGTCCGGGGAGCAAGCAGAGAGCCCGGCGGACCCCGAGCCCTAGGGGATCAACCCCTAGGAGGCGAGGGCTGGGTAGAGCTCGGAGCCCGGCCTGGTCACCGCGTGCCCCCCGGGAGGAGGGTGGGATGGCTGAATAGCTAGGATGGCAAAATCGGCTTGAAGGAGCGATAGCTGTTAGTGGCTTGAGCCTTAACTAAGGAAGCTGGAAACCAGGTGTCCCCGACTAAGCAAGCCAAAGGCGACAGTGACAAGGAACCAAAACTCAGTGTGGGAGAAAAACACCTTGGGAGGAACCTGGCTTAGCGAGGGCCAGTTCTCCTCTGGCCAGGAAACCCGACACCCAATTCCCAGTTTAAGTGGTGTAAGGGGCCGCGGAGGGATACGAGGAAGAGGAAGTTGGAGGTATTTAAAGGGGAAGCTTTAGCTCTGATAGGGTAATTAGGTATTAGGGAGATAGGCAGCAGCTGGTTAATCATTCGTACGTGCTCCTCCCGAAATTTGTTAGTAAACATCATGTCTTAGCAATTTACAACATATCTACATCTGCTTTTTTATGCACTTTACTTATAATAAAATAATATCTCACGCTGCATTTGCATGTGCAATGTGCACAGCGAACATAGCCTAGTATAACGACTGACAGGACAGGGAAGGTGCGAAAATAGTTACAAATAATGACACTGACATACAGCCTGAAAAAATCTGACCACAGATACTGAATCATCACCTTTTTCTCTGGCTCTCTTTGACTGCGCCTGACAGAAGTGTCAACAGCTTTCCCTAAAGTCTTTCAAAATAAAAGTCTTGCATCAGAAAAACATGCAATAATGTTTGTTGTTGTTTCTTTGACTGCATACTCCACGACCCACCAGAGAAGAAACGCTGCATTTTTTAAGCTGATTTCCAATGTGTCATTAGTGCAGGTGGACAGAGATCTGATCACAATTCATCATTCAAAATTCATTCCTTTCATTATTTTTCTCTTCTTATAAGTGAAGGTAAGGATTACAAGTGAAGAAAAGTAATCTAGTGAAATGATTTGATAAATAATTGGATATTGTTGATGTGTGCTTCTAAACCATGGCTCTGTGGTCACCTTTTCTACCATTTACTGTACAGTATGGACAAACAGAATCTGTATAACTAAAGCATCATGCGGTGTTACTGTGTAGAGTTAAAAACTGCAGACTTGTCCCCTGGTGGGATTTAGATGACACGGTTTTCCATTTTATGAGAGCCATCAATCTAAGTCAATCTCCAGCCATTCAAGTCTATTAAATAAGGCGTAAAATAGGCTGGCTCAGTTTTGACCCAGTGTCAAATTGGCACCTGAAATTTACTTCGACTCACCCAAAGGGAAAAGGAAGCAAGCACTAAAATATTATTCATGTCAAGTTGCCTGCCAGGCGAGGCAGAGAACGATAGGTGGGGAAGTCTGTTCAATACAAATCCATGGCATGGTGTTGCATCACGCACTTTGGGGAAGTTTAAACTCAGTCATCGTCTCTGACAGCCCACGATGATATTACTGCAGCATCATATCTGGAGATTTATGTTTTTATGAAAACCTTCCAGTGGCAGAAATGAGTTGTTCCATCTTTATTTCCTCCATGGAGACAATTTGATAAAATACCTCTGCTTCCCCAAAACCTGGAAAAATGTTTTGCTCATAAAAATGTAAAATGCAAATTCATTTGAGAATTAATGGATGGACAAGATTTGCATGCACCTCTAAATACTGTTATCTCTGAAGTTTAATGCATATTTTGATTTAATGAAAGGAGAAGCTTATTAGAGAATATGGTCATGAGATAAATAACTGTGCTGTCATCATAATTCTTAAAGTAATTTAGCTGAGCTAAGTTTCTTTTTGTTTGTTCTGCTGAACTGTCAGTTTAATGCTTAATGTGATAATGTGGGTTTATTATGGAGGTGTAAAAAATATTGCACAATATGAAATATTTAAAAAGAAATGCAATCATTTATAATTTTACTGTAAAATACTGTTTTAAAAAAGTCATGAAATGAATATAACAATCTATACACCTTTAGTTCAATAAATAACCCCCTTGAAAATCAGATGTTGTCGTAATTGTATGTTTATTAGTTTCATATTTCAGATGTTTGTATGGGTTTGTTACAGTATATACAGGAGCAGAATGTAGTGGAACTGTGAGTGATGTTTCTGCATCAAATTATCTTTTTCTGAGTCATAAGAGCAACTGTGGAGTGCAATATTAAATAGAAAATCAGTGAAAATGATATGAGTCTAAGTAAAATATGTACATATGACGTACACATAAGAAGAAATGATATTGTGTAGTGTAACAGAAAAGTTATTTAGTGAGTAACAAATTACTGCTGACAGAGAGTAATAGCATTACCTATGAAAGGAGTAAATAGTAATGAGTAATAAATTACTTTTTTGTTCAGTAACGAGCTAAACGAAGATTATAGCTAGACAAGTAACATTCATCAGTGTTTAATAACCACATTCAGTCCCCATTAAATTCCTGGCTTGAATCTCATAAATTTGAGTGTGGCAAGATGTCGTTATCAGTGCTTTCTTAAAGGTTTGTGTTCTCTCTCTGCTCAGTGATAGTACACACGTGTGAGTTAGTATACCTCCCGTGGGTTCTGCACTTTAATTGCATCTCAGAATATCCCCTCAGTGAATACATTTATCATATTGAGCTATTGTGTAAAAAGGATCTCAGCTTTCCCCAGCACTGCCAGTGCATGATTAGTGGCTAACCCCAAGGCACGTGTCAACTCGCTGTCAAGCATTTGGCATAAGGCTGAGATGTCGATCAATGCAAAGCCTTCTTAAGCCAAAATGACAATTTTGTAGTAGTTTAGTGAGTTTCAGTGATTCATCTATTGACAATGTACCAAAGAAAAAATACCACCCACAGACAATGAGGTCCTCAGCAGTGAAAATTTCATTTAACAGAGCTACACTTCAGTGTGTACTACCTCAGCAAACAGAGAACACTCTCAAAACATTGGCTAACATTCTGGCAAGGTTCTCTTAAAATCTACCCGGATTCATGGCATAAACGTACCTTGGTACACAAAATATGTACCAACAAGTACATATCACTGCATTTACCAAATGAAATGAACACTAGAGGCAGTAAAACTCTGAAACATTTTAGTCCTTTTCACACAGTTTTGATTAATAACGTTTAATTTTCACACAATTACTTGAAGAATATGTTATGGTAACAAAGCAATATTAATATGCTGGGATATTTGAAAACTGATGTTTTTAAATGTTAGCATCACACATATCCTGCTTCATATATATGTGTTTCATAGACGGTAGGTTTGTTCAAAGACACAGGACATCATTATCATTACATGGGTAAAATAATGAAAGATTTAGTCGGATGGATCTCCATCCCCCAACTCAGGACCAGACTGAAATTCCTGATGAGACCTTTAACATTTCACAGAACTGGCACAAAACTGCTTTTTCATGCCTATCCAGGCCTAAAATACACTAAACCGGACTTAAATCACTGATCTACATAACTGCATATTATATGTAACCCACACCTTGGAACTATCATGTGTTAATCACGTATTGTATATGTTTTTTGAATAACTATTGAATGGCTTATAGTTTAATATCCGTGTTTAGTATGGTTTTGCTTCAATCTTCTTGCTTGAAATGT
>JAUMHE010000077.1:11235847-11253437 GCA_032359235.1 Enteromius mattozi
AATGTCTTAAACTGCCGATCTTGTTACTGTGCTTATTAATAGTGTTTACACTATAATCTGGATTTTAATATCCAGCGAAGAGTTGATGTTATACGGCTCGTTTAGTGAATCGCAGACCGACTCAGTGATCCAACGTAAAACAGAGATTCTGTTCAAATTCCCTACAGAATCTTAAATGATTCTGATTTGATTCTTTGCTTGAGCTAAAATTTGTTTACAACAGTTCGTCGGAACAGTTTAAATCTGTTGAAATGACACAGCTGCACCAATAAATGCCTTTTTATATCAGTTTTGCATTTGTTATTATCGGGTAGGTTTAGAGTTGGATTTGGTGTAGGGCATATTTCCAACATGACAGAGCATGAACTTTTAGCAACAGTCCACAGATATTTCAATTCTGCAATACATACCAATATCAGCATCATATAAACATGCCGGGTTCACATATTGAACCTGTTTTAGAGCCACTCAGTGGACATTTCTCTTTGAAACTGAGGTGAAACGTGCAGTAAGGTATGTAAAAACAGAGTAACATATTTTTATCAGACCAGGTTGTTTAAAATTATTTCCTTTTAAGAGAATCTTGAGAATTTTAAGAACCTTGAAAAGAGAATTTCATTCATCTGTTTAAAATGAGTTGTTCTCAAAATAACAATCAATTTTTTTGCTCAAAAATATTATACATCATTTAAAGGAACTGTTTTTTAGTTGGACGTTTTTAAGATCTTATTCTTGTTTCGGAAATATAGAATGTCTACATAACTTTTGCAAATGCATAAAACTGAATCTTCCATATTGCATTGAAATTTAATCGATAATTCATATTAACAACATAGAGATTGATACACAGATACAATATACAGTACACAAGCATTTTCTTTCCCAGGTGTTTGTACAGAACTGCGCTTTTGACATAACCTTGTGTGTATTTGACAGCATAAATGCAATAGGATGTGAGACAACTATGTTTATTACTTATGTGATGTGCTGTGCTTTGTAATCTGTAGTGTATTTTGAGCTGAAGCTTCACAGACACATTCTAGGGACAACTGAGACCTTATCTTCTAAAATGCAGCATAAATATGTCCCCTTTAATGTTTTCTCTAATGTGGACATAACCAAGAAAGAATATATATATATATATATATATATATATATATATATTTTAAAAAAAGAAAATAAAAAAATATATATAAATAAAGCATGACAACAATGAACATTTTGAATATTCAGGGGCTATTGAAAAATAACATTTTTATAACTAAATGGTAACAATGGCAAAATGTTTTTAGAACATATTTTAAGACATATTTGCTTTTATGTTAACCATAAAGTAAACAATGATTCAACTTGTCCTTCGCCAGTGGCTGGTGGTGATTGTAGAAGACAATGTTCTGCTGCTGAGAGGGGCTGTTTGTGGTCAGCACGGATTTATGCCTTAAGGTGTACTGCATGGGCAAAGGCCAGGGGATGGAAAAACAGGCCATAACCATGTCTTGGGTGACCTCTGGTCAGTGTGGTTCCACTACTAGTTGGCTCACTTACGTCAACAAGCCACCAAGACATTCTGAAAAATGTGCCTTTTGCTAGAGTATTTCTCAAACTGGCCATTGAGAAAAACTGTGCCCTTTTGCCATTTCTCAAGCAGATTCTCATGCCAGGGCTTATGTTTGGCCGAGGGGCCTGCAAATCTCTCTATAGAAAATAGATGTTTCGATCATTAGATCAGATATTTTGATCTTTGGGTACTATTGCTCTTGTTCTCTTTGTGGAGCATGATGCTGCCACCACCCAATCAAGATCAAAGACAAATTACTTAAAAAAGCTTTTTATTAACTGTAAGCAACTATTCCATAAAGATAACGTAAGTAAGTGCAAACAGCCCGACTTGCTGGCAGAGGCTATTTACACTAACCCCGCCCACCAACATGTGATTGGGCTAATCAACACTACAAAGGATGATTATCTAAACAATGGCCCCAGTGGCATAGGTGGTAAAGGGTGTGATGTGGTCTTTATCATGTGGGGTTAGAGTAAGGGTATTTTTTGCCTCAATAAGGTGGCATTCACGTTTTATAATGTACTACAATACTGAGGTGCAGATAATTGGCATGATTTGCAATATATACAAGTAATATAAATAGCAGAAAATCCTGTTATTTTAACATAAATAGAATTGTTATCTTAGTGAAAATAGCACATTTCTAAAGATAAAATAGAAATACTGCTATTTTCAGTGTGAATAGTTGTCTATTGGAAAGGAGGTCAACTGTAATGAAATTTAAGCAAGCATTTGACCATTATTTTACCAAATGTGTTATAATTATTATCATATTTAACATATTTTAACAAGCCAAGAAGATCTTGTTATATTAAGAGCATATGATGGTAAATAAAAAGATTAAGGGTATATTCCAAAATGCCATTGTGTCATTTGGGAAAAGTTTTCTTATTTGTACTTGCAAAAATAAGTTTTTTATTTGTATTCACAAAATGTTATCACTGTATTATTATTATTATTTTTTTTTTTTTTGTATTTACAAAACTGTATTTACTGTTACATTTTAAAATAAATTTAACAAGACACCACAATGTGCATACAATCTGTTTACATCTCTGTATGCTTTGCAAACAAATAAGTATGTATATGGCAAATTGGGCTCTTCTGAAAAAGTTTCAATCAAAGGTTTAGAAAGAAAGATGATAAGATCCATAGACACTACCCTGTGCTATATAATATCTGGGAAATCAAACAGTTTCACAGTCTTTCAGCTTTTTCTTGATCAATAGAAACAATCCCCACTTTAAGACCAAACAGCTTAGAGATTTCTATGTCAATATTATCAGAAATCAACCGTAGGTCTAGTCAGCATGAACAACTTCTTTCATAACTTTACTAAGTGCACTTGTCAATACTTTTGAGAGGAGCTTTGAATCAGTGCAAAGTTGGGCACAGGTCTCCAGTTTTTTATGAGCTGCAGATCAGAACCACTAAGGGTGCAGAGAATTTTTTTTTTTTTTTTTTTTTATGGTGACACCACCAAATACACAGCAAAAAAAAAACAAAAAAACAGAGGGGTGGGGTGAGCAGTGGCTCATTATCATTTAAAGAGACATGCATGGAAACAGGTCACTCTGGACAGAGCTGATTTTGCACAACCATTGAGGAATTTAAACAGTATTTAAATTCAGCAGATATTTCATGAAGACCCTAAAGAATCATAACTTAAACATAACTTGTGGAAAATGGGCATTCGATGTCTGGCAACTTAAAAGCAAGTACTCTTCATTTAGGCTGTCATTTAAAAAGATGTTGTTCAATTACAGGCCCACCCAATCAATCAATCAATCTTGAGACTTGTAACGACAGAACTGTGAATGGCTCACTTTTTTGTCCATTTTTATGCACAAGAGAGAGAGATCAGAAAAACCAAGAAAAAAATATTAAAATGATTAAAATGCTAAAAAAAATATTGTATCTGCCCATAGACAATAAATTATCTTCACAATGAGTCATGGTATACTGATTTTGATTACCATGGAAACCTCTCTCTCAAAAAAAAAAAAAAAAAAAAATTACAGTCCCCCAAGACATCAAGTACAGCCGCCAAGAAAACCAAAGTCTGTACTAAGTGGAGCATATACAGTAATGAACACAAGTTGTACATGTTCATATATTGCTCTGATTTTTAACAGGCAGCCTTTAATGACCTCTACAAACTAAACAGACAGATGAGAGAAATTTTTGAAAAACGTATTCCCACTCCAAACTGTTATTAATTTATTGACTGGGAAAAAAAAAAAACGTTCCATTCTCTCTTCCAGTCGACTTTATCAGCAGTACTCTGTGTAGGGGAGCACAGTCTGCAAAATAAATCCCTTTTTCCTTTGTCTCTACATCCATTTAAATTCAGACTGCCTACTCTTAACTCACTCTTAAAACAAAAGAAAAAGAGAATCAAAAGAAAAACAAAGTAAAAACAAAATGGGGGAAAAAAGTACTAAACATATTCTGTATCTTTCCTAGCTTTCAAAGCAAGTTTTTTCAATGACAAATCTCCTGATCAGTGAAATCTTTCTCTGCATTTTCAGAACTTCAGAACTGAAAGATCTTGACTGAATCCATTAAGGGTTGTTACACACACTCTCAGTTTTCATCTCCACTCTTCATTTCTGACTTCTCTGGTGCTCTTGGAACTTCTTAAAACTCAACATGAAGTGGCCACTTTTTTTCAGGGACCAGGACTGTGAGGAACACAAAGAATTAGAGATCTCTCCAATATCTGAGACTTGGGTTCATCAACCAATCAAGTATTCAACAGCCTGTATTATAAAACATTATAATATTACATCCATTATAACTGTAGAGAGGAAGAAATAAAGGATAACTACAGTAATAATATTTTAAACAACTTAGTGCTACAGTTTTTTTGCCTAATCCCACATACTTATTTTTTTTTTTTACAAGACAACATGGTATGAGCTGTAACATGAATGTAATGGAAGTAAGAATTATTTCTATATGGTTCCTTATGGATCAGCTGTTGTGCCTTAGCAGTGTGCGGGCAAGGCGTCTGATTAGTTACCTCATTCTCCATGCGGACTGCAAACCTAATTATATTGGTGATTTAGGGAGAGTTGAAGCCTGTGGAAATAATGCTAATTCTGCTCATCTGAATAAGCTCACTCACAGTATGTTTCAGCCTAAAAGGAAAATATTTTGATTTCTTTGGTGTTATTCAGACCTCTGCAACTGTTGAAAGCTACTTCAGAAATGCGTGACTGGACCAAGGGCACCTTGTGTGGATGTGTGCCAAAGCAGAGGTTCCACATCAGGAGAATGTGAGTACAGTATTTAAATGCAATATCGTTGTGAAGCAGCTTTCAGAAGATGGGCAGATTCTAAATGTAATTTTTGTGCCCTTTAAAGGAATTATGTGAAGGGGAACCTATGTGAAGGGTCGTCTGAAAACAAAAGCGATATGATGTTCACGAAAAACTATTCTACAAGGTTTTTAATGAAATGTATGGATGACAGTTACTTCAAAATAGTATCTTATCTTACCTTATCTCTTCAACTGGATTAGGCTATCAGTGAAAAAATATGCCTTAAATATTTTTATATTTTCATACAGTATATGTAATGGTAATGATAGTCCATGTCAGACATTCTACTAACAGTAAGTAACTTTGCAACTACATGTCAACTAGTAGTCATTAGAGTATCAGTAGACTGTCTGCTTAATATCTTCTAACACTTAATTGTGATGACTCCAACATACAGTACAACATACAGTACTGACTATCAAAAACTTTGCAAGTCTATGTCAACTTATTCTACTAACCCTAAATCTACCCTAACAGTCTACTCTGAGAGTTAGTAGACATGTAGTTGCAAATGAATGACAATTAGTTGACTTGTAGTTGCTGTATTTACTTAGTAAAATTGACATTTTACTAACTATAAGTAACTATCAAAGTCTAATGAATGTTAAGTCTATGAAATTAAATGCTATAGTCCACTTCTATACTGAAAAATAAAAGGGATACTGTTTATTGTGAAGTCATAGCATACAGTTGCTATTTAATCTTAAAACATTGCTAAACAAAAAGTACAGCAGCTAGTTGCCAGCAATATACTATAAATTTCACGAGTTCGCTCTTCCTTATGATAGAATTTAAGCGTATTTAGCGTGCTGTCCGGGGAGCGAGCCGGGATGTCGGCGAACGCCGAGCCCTGGAAGATGGAACCCTAGGGGGTAGAACCCTAACCAGGGCTGAGCTCGATGTCCAGCTCGACTCCCGCTCGCCCCCCCGGAGGAAGATGCGAAGTATCGGAGGAGAAGGGGTGGAGGACGGATGCGTAACGAGATGAAGAAGGGAGGAAGAGGAGGCCTATTTAAGGGGAAGGCTTAAGAATTTGATTGGCCGAGACTGATTAGGGGATTGGAAACAGCTGTAACTAATCATTGCGTTAGAGCTCCTCCCGAAACTTGTTTGTCAACATCACTTAGTTGGTATCTGACAGGTAAATATTACACAGTGCCCTGAACCTTCGCTTTAAGCGCGGTGATGCTCAATTCTGGTTGAAATTCTCTTGATATTTAGTCCTCACTGTAATGTTTTTTCACTGTAATGTTTTTTTGGCTTTGGCAAGGATATATACTTTTTTTCCAGCTGGCTGATAACTTCAATATAGCATATGGTCTAAATCAAATTCTATGAATGACTATCTGACCCTGACTGATGTACAGTAAATGAAATTGTCTCCTTGAGAAAACATTATGCCAAATCTGACAACTCCTTTTTTTTATAGATTCCATGTGGTGATGCATATGTTAAAAAATTAAGCACCAAAGTGAATATATGAGGAACAAAATCACAATATGTCTTTATGGCTTTAAACAGGTGCAGTTTCACTGAGGGAGGGAGGGTGTGTGAGTCATTCTGCAAATGACATACAAGCTTCAGCTTTTCGACTGCACGGGAAATAAATAAATAAGTGCATTCTAATTACTACTATATAAAAAAGTGTTAGCAGACCATAATAGCGAGATGAGAAGGACCATGCTCCATGACCAAACCCATTCCTAAACAAGATTTTACGTTTAATAACAGTAGTGTAGGCTACTGTTTCACATACAGTATATTTCATATACAATTTTTCCTCAAGCAGATATTTGTGTATATCTTTAAACGAATGTATTGCTGACTCATTTTGCACTCTGGGACAAACATTTCTGTCTAATAAAACCTTATAAATAAAAGCACCATAAAGGTACTTTTCACACTTTTGAAATATACTGATGATGCTACAAAAAGTTTTTGCTTTACTAAGGTAAAAGTCAACATGCAACTATATGAGTGGGCGCATAGTCGTCAATGTACTCATGGAAAATGTGAAAGAAAATGTATTAGGCTACTCTTAGATAACCTTGAATGAAAACTTACCACATCTTAGATTATTTCCATGCAAAAGTCAAATGTGTTATCTGAGAAGGATTGTGTCGTCACATTCAAAACTTAAATATTCTTAAATATTGTAGTCTAATGAAGGTAGTGGGCTAGATAGCCAATTTGTTGGCTACTTTTTGTTTTGTTTTTTCTCCTGAAGTAAAATATAAATCATTAATCAATGACAAGACTTGCCTCCACTTTGGATTTTTGCCACATTTGTGTGTTTTGAACAAGAAATTGTGAATGGAAAGGAGCTGCGTAAAGATTCTTCGAAGTAATCCGGGGTTTTCAGGTTTTGGAACGACACCAGGAGATGTAAAAAAGAATAATAGCATAATGTTGGCTGAGCTACATTAATTGACGATTCTCTGCCAAAGGGTCACCGTAGCCTTCATTTGGAAACGATCAGCGTCGATGTATTCAAACCGTCCTCCGAGCGGGAAATTTGTCGCCATCCAGCACCAATCTGCGAGTGAGGGAAGGAGGGGGCGGGAAGGTTCGTTTGAGGAGGGCAGGCTTTCCAGCGTTACTAGCGCTCCCCCACTACCCTCATTTCAGCTTCTGAGGCAAATACTTCAAAATTCACCCATTGGACATGAAAGAATTCACTGGAAAATAAGTGGAAAGACAGAGGGGGAAATCAGCTGCCAGAGCTCAGAAAGTGTCTGAAGTCCGTCGGAAGAAAAAAAGGATTTATCTCTGGTGAGGTACATTTCATATTATAATGACTGACTGATGCGTAAAATGCGTGTCATGTAGATATAAAGACAGGGAAACGCCGTTAAAGACATGTCTTCGTAAAATCCCGCAGTGTTTTATTCACGAGTAAGTGTGTTTTGGAGAGGAACACGTCATTTGTTTTAAGGTTTAACAGGTCTCCTCTCGCCACAGCAGACTACAGATACACTGAGGTGAACCTGACAAGGAGCGAGAGCTTATCACGGGCAAGACTGACGACTGTTACTTTGAGATGATATCAACTTCATATTTTTCAGACATTCATTTTCCCCCATTTATTAAGATCAGTTTTAGTCACGCTGTCGATCGGTAGCTGTTTTATTCACACTGTTGAAATACACTGATGATGCGACATAAAGCATTTGTTTTACTGAGGTAAAAGTCGACGTGTAACTATGAAACTATGCGTTTTATAGTCGTGTATTTTATTAATGGAAAATGTGAAAGAAATTTGATTACTCTTGTAGTAGCGTATAACCTTGAATGAAAACTTGCTACATTTTAGGATTCTTCGAGATTATTACCATACAAAATGTCAGTGCGTTATCTGAGAAGGAATGTGCTACTGTCGTCATATTCGGAACTTAAATATTCTCAAATATTGTAATAGCTGTTCCTACGAATAAATTCAGTGTTCGAAATAAATAAATAATAAAAGAAAATACAGCTTAGCTTTGGAAATTCGATCGATCGGATCCCAGTGTGTGAGAGATAATACTTGGATTGCGCGTGCGTTTTCTGTAGTTTGTTCCGTATGCTGGTTTTCATATCGTGACAAATCATTTCAGTCAACAGATAGCCTATTATGGTCTTCATGGAGTTACTTTATTTATGAGCTCAACTGTAAAACGCTTATGCAACCGGTTTCTAATGCAAGTGAGCTTGCTTTCAAATGGGTGGAAGACGTCTGACTGTTTATTAAAAGAGAGCGAGAGAGAGAAAAGGGGGGTTTAGTGCGCAAACAAGCGCCTTGGGTATGTATGAATACACTTTTATCATGTAGCTGCTGGAGGTCCTGCATTTACACGGTGCTTATGAAAAATTGTTGCAGCTTGCATCAAAATGTTAAAGGAATATTTACCCCTAAATAAATATTCTGTCATTATTTAATCATCATGATGTCGCTCCCAAATGGCCATCCACGCATCTGACCCTATAGGACAAGTGGTTTGGAAAATGAATGGATCTTGTGCCAATGATTTTCTTTTCTGTCTTTCAGTATAGAAATGTTAAATTCTTTCTCTTTGCAGTTTTTTGTTAATCTCATTTACACTTGCCAGTCAAGTAAGTTTCATTGTGAATGATCATTAAAAACAGTGGTTTTCAGCATGTTTACTATCAGCCCTGCAGTGAATGTGTTTTAAGACAACATGTTTAAGGGGTCTTTTGGCTTTTGATAGGAAATTTTCAAATTGACAGAGATTGGAAAAATTCAAGCTTAAGTCCACATAGAGTATCATTCCATGACATTTAAGCACATGTGCATTAAATGAGAGTTTGGTGGGGGATTTGGAGAAGATGTTCATTATAAAAAATCCATATTTAAACTTATTTTCACATTATTAGAATATAGACTTCAGACTACTTTGGTGGTAATCAAATGTAATTTTTAGAGCTCAAAAGCCTTGTTCCCATTCACAGCTACGTGATTAAAAGTTAACACATTACCAAAACATTTGTCATGATTGAATATATTTTTACTGGGAATCATAACATAATTTGACAAGAACAGGGTGTTCAAGAAAGATAGTGAAATTCAGCTAGACAGACACATGCTTATAGGAGAAAGACCTGGCCACATAAATGTGTCTCTGCATTTATTGTCAGCTAATTTCAAGATCAAAGGCTGCAATAAGAAAGAAAGCAACATCAGCACTGGTGACAGAATTTAGTGTTCACCACTTTTTACGAAACTGATTGTGTGTTGAGCTCTAGGATGTGATGCAGAACATTGAGTTTCATTGCGACAGTTTTCACATCTGCTTGCCGAGGAGCGATGCTCATCTCCAGCAGGCCTTACCTGTGGAAATGCTTGTTGCAGCAGCACTGTGGTAGTCGAGTTGACAATGCCTTCCTTTAACTTAATTTAAATAAACTATGCCTTCAGAAGAACAGAACATATGCTTAAACTTTTTTTTAATATTAATAGTTTATGCTAAAGGTTAAACAGTTGGAGAAATTAACTCATAACTCATATTTTGGTGTAAATCCCAACCCTTGAGAGACAAGGCTTACAGCTGGAAAATAGCCTGAAACAGATTGAAAACCACATTAAAGATGTGAAGACCATAGCCCAGATATCTTGGCAAGGCCATGGTAATGAGGGCAGTGGTATAAGAAACATGGCAGGTTAAGTGCTGAAAGCTGAAGGTCTGTGAGCTCCTGAAGACTCCTCCCTCAAGGGAGCCATTTTCAGCTAGCCTGTGAGCTCGGCTCAGGCCAGAGTTACAATTATAGCTCCAAATGCAGTGCTCAAAGCAAGAAAATAAACCCACTTTCAGCACTTCTGCGAAACTGAGAGGAGTGGGCAACAGTTTATGTCTGCTCTCTCGCTCTCTTTCTTACTCTCTCTAGCTTTGGTTCCACTAACTTCAAGGAAAGATTAATGCTGTACATTAGCATTTCACTTTAAAGGAATGGTGCCAAAGTGATTAAAGTTACTGCGAGGAATTATTAGTTTGTGCTGTTGTTTGTCACAACCATCCATTATTCCTAACTTTTAAAACTGGCTTCTGTCCCAAAGATATCAAAGCTGCTTGTCCTTTTTCAGGCAACTGAAATTAGCATATTAAAATTGAATTAATTTTTATATATTTATTTATTCATAAGGTTTGAGGGAGGCAATGTTATTCTAGAATTTTACCCTCTTCGACTCTCTGACATTTGACCACCTGTTTTAATCTAAATGAGGCATGACTCATCTACCGTGGAGTTGCAGGGTTTTGCTATTAACCTTGCCCTACCCTTTACACCTTGTTTTCAATATCACATAGGCAGAGCGAGGCATGACTTCTTAACTGTGACTGTCTCTAAACAGACTTTTCACCGTTACTTCAACCTTTCAAGTGCTTGGAGCTCAGAGCCTCTTTTTTAGTGGGCGGCTATGCTGGAAAGAAGTGAAAAATCCAGATTTACACGTCAAACTGGGATGGCTGAAGAAAAGCACTGCCTTTTTTCTAACGCAGAAAAATGTGTCTGAGCTCTCCAAATCCTTAGTATTTGGTATTCCTAGATGACTCAGCAGTTTTTACACCTCTGAAGTAGGATTATTTGACAATCCCCAATGAAATTTGCAAGTGGTCAACATGCAGGAGGAAAACACCAAGGAGAACGTGCCAGCTAGACGGTCAAATTTATGCATTGTCTCATGTCAGACCTGGGCTGGTTGTGTCTGACTGAAATACTAGCATGGCTCAAAATGGTCATGTGCTTTTTTTTTTTTTTTTTGCAGATGTACCCCATACTGCTCACTTTTGGAGAAAGATAAACTTGCCAGTGCATTTGCTTGTTCATTATGACAGATTTTCAGAAATACAAGACAAAAACACAATGCTTTTGAAAACCAAGACAAATCATAACCCTGACAATTAGCATACAGTAAAATAGATCGGTTTACTTTAGTGTGTTTTTGTTAGAGATGTCAACTTGAGCTTAAATCACTGTCCCTTCTGTCGCATAACCAGAAAGGAAAAGAAGATCTGGGGTTAATCATTTCTGACAGGAGGTAAACTAGGTGAGCCTTTTTAATGGCAAGAAGACTCTACCGGGGTCAGTCAAGAGCTTGTCACACACTAGTACAAGCAGTGAGTAGACAGGGATATGTGAAAGGAGAAATGAGAGTTAGCCTACAGCACTCATGACTCACTGATTCAGCTCATGCACCTAAAGAGCTGTTGTAGACAATGAAAATCCTATTTGCATATATTTAATTCAATTGTGGAATTCAGAAAGACCACTTAACATGCAAATATTTTATATATAAGAACATATAAGAAAATTCACTGTAATTCACCTGTTAGACAAATGTATTAGTTAAAATTCTTTTATTTCCAAAAGAAATACAGTATGGTAATTTGTTCCCTGCCACTACATAGGATTTACACTTCAGTGGCCAACACTTCTCATCTTCTAAAGGTAGCTGTCACACGTTTTAACATGCACCTAATGTTCGTTAAGTAGCTTCAAGGGTACTTGGGCTTCATTTGATTCTTAGTCAAAACTGCCTCAAATAAATATCGATAAGTTGTGTTTGATAAGGCCAGTTTGAAGGGAACATGCTCTTATTAAGCAGGTCCTTTTTTTCTTTGTTCAATTTTTTATTGACAGCTGAACTTGGAAGTTGAAGGGACAAAAGGGAAAACAGAAGACTTGCAAAGTCAAAGATAAGGACGGAATTAATTTTAGGTCAAAAAAATCCAGGTCACAGTCTCACATTCTCCCCGCAGCTTAACTGCTTATCTTATTCACAGACTTTTTGGTGGCTGCCTGCTCACAAGCATATAATGACCTGGACCATAAAAATTCAACCCGTTAGCCATATTGGGCTTCAGGCACAGATTGGGACAATTACTCAAACCTTGGACATTTCTCAACTTTTCATTCAACTGGTCCTGTGGCTGCACTAGCCTGTGTTGACTGCACCACACTAATTTTCTCCTGCTTGCCAGAACCCAGTCAACTTTTTACTTTCCATTACTACCCTATTAATCATTTCCACACTCATTATTTCATGTAGAGTCAGTTGGAATTGGTGGTGAGGCAGATAACGATAATGGTATTATGATTTCAGTTGGCATTAATCAGTATGATGGATAGAGTTTCAGATTGCATTAGCTATTGATCAAACCTGAGGCATCAAATGCGTTTGGTCAATGGGAGGGCAGGAGGTCATCAGATTGAGGTATCTGGAAATTACATGGTATCACTAAACTGTTGGCTAACAGATATGTTGTTTACATAGTGCATGCAAGTAAGGGCTTGAAACCTGTCACATCTGTCAGGCAAAAGTGCTTTGGTAGGTGAGATAATGCGCAGTGACGCACATGGCACTTGACTGATGGTATTGATAAGTCACAAGTCCCACCGGAGCACAGGCATCTTGTGTTTTGTTTACCCTTTAGGTGACAGTCATCTGTGAGGCAAAACGTTAGAGCGGCTTTCTTCCTCTGTGGCAGTTACACCTGACAGATTCCACAAAATGTTCCTCCTCCAGGAGGATTTACGAGAGGGAACACTCAAGTCTTGATAATCTAGGAGGAGATAGTCAAGCTCCAAACTGACTAGAAATGTGCAAAACTACATGTTCTCAAAATCAACTAGACCAGAAGTACCAAAATTGTGTTGCCTGGAGCCACTTTTAGAAGTTGCGATGGAATAAAATGACTTCATGTTACGTAATCATTGTTTGGCTTTTAACAGTGCATTAGTTCATTCCGTTTTCAAGATTTTTCACAGTAATATTATTGTAAACTTGTAAAGCATATTTATTTACAAATAGTTGTAAACTCCAGTAGATTAACTTAATGGGGCGTGTCCTTTAAAGTCTGTATGAACTAAAAGTTTGTGACCGATTTTACTTCTGTATTGTGACATACTTCAGATTATTGAATGAGTAAACTAGAGTTTTTTTTCTACTGCTAATTGTTTGGATGTAGTAAAGTAGGCATGTCATTCAGAAATTAACACTGACAGGGGCGTGGTTAAGGATGTCATTCTTATTTTTTTGTGGATTGACTTGCACAGATTAATTATTCACCACAAAAATAGCAAAGTGAGTTAACAAAATAAATTTAGTTATTTTGATTTCATGCAGACTTTAAGGCTTCCCAGTGATCGGTCACTGTTATGATTGGCTAACATCATTGCATAGAAAACAGAATCAAGGCCATTTTTTCCCATTTTATTGGATTTGAGGTGCACTACAGTGTTCCGTTTATTAACTGAAAGACTAATCAATTCTTGGGATTTAAGAATCGATAACGTTTTGCAAAAGTGAGAATCAATTCAAATCAAGAAATATATGTTTTTTACCCAGGCCTAGTCACCATTGTATACCAAGCAAAAAACAGTAACGCCCATCTAGTGCATGTGTTCATAGACTAACATCAGTGCCCTGTAAGAATGGCCCTTCTCAAATGATTATTATGAAGCCGGCCGTGTAGAACTTTTATTTCATTATAATGGTATTCATTATATGCATCATTATATGTTTAATTGCTATGCAGAGAAAGTAGCACAATTCTAATTCTCAAAAAATCCAAACTGTAGCAATGGATCTATGATGACCTTGTGACATGTATGAATTTGACCCCGAGGACTGTGATTATCCCTGGGCTAGTCGCTGGTTGTCTGAAAAACTAGTCGCCCTTGAAGAAGCCCTGTATGATAATGCTGGTTTAGGATCGTGTCCAAGAGCTAGATGGAACACAAAAAAATAAAATCATCTCCAGATGTTTTTAGAAGACCCTCTTAGAGCACAGTCTTAACAAGCATATTACACTGTCAGCATACTAACGCCTTTTCTAAGAAATTGCTGTAAAATGCATCCCCTTTAAATCTCTGCTGCTAAAAATATATATACTGCACATAAAAAAAAAATAGGTTATGCCCTAGTTGACCTCTTTAAACTGTATGAACCTTTTAGGTTGCTTTTCAGTGTTCATATGCATTGACAGCCATCTTCAAAATGGATCATCAAGCATGCATTTCACTAGTTGTATATTGCTTAATTAAAAAAGCATCATAAAATGATGCATTGCTGTTATCGCATCTGATCATTGGTTTGACAGAGAGTTGTTCTTTGGCAGAGTGCCATGCATATATAAATAAGACAAGAAGTGCAGGTGTGACTGAAACATTTATTGGGAGTCTCTGGACCGGAGTGAATGAGTATATTTTCCCAATCAGAGTGCCAAAAAAGGAGGGTCAACAGTTTGCACAAGAGACTTGGGAACCATTATTCTACAGATTATTCTCAGAAACTAATCCTTGTTGTTTCTGCTTGAGAGATAAAGCTTACTTTACTGTGTCCTCGGCACATATATTAAGTACATCTTCATTTATTTAAAGACATATTGGTTGTTAAACTTTAGGTTCCACTTCAGTTTCTGTGGACATGTCTCTTCCTTACCTCATTACCAACCTAGATGTTTCTGCAGCGTTACGTTCAAGCCATCACTTCATTCGCAGTTGTCACATGGTTGGAAGAACTTTTCATTATCCATCTTATTGGAACCTTTTTTGTGTTCCACTAGCCTTGCCTGAGCAGTGATATCTCTCGCCTTCGGTCCTTGGAGAGAACTTTACTGGAGCGAGTGTATCATAAATGTGCTTTTTGACATTTCAGGCGAGAAGCCTTAAAACCCCATTCGCCCTCAATCCGTCCGCCTGTCATCCCTTGCATGCGACACACATGAAGCAGTGCTGATGCAGCAGGGTTGATAGGTTGTTCCATGTTCAGACGGGTGTAAATTTATCTTGACACTGTACAAGTTTGGGTTCATTTTAAAAATTAAAGCACTGCACTCTGGAGAACTTTGGCAATGTTGTTCTTTCCTCTTTACAGTGAAATTGCTTTTGCCCTTTTTGCCATCTCCATTTATTAAACTGTCTTTTTACCCTGGAAGAAAGATTTGTGTGTGTGAGTGTGTGTCAGTGCTTTGTGTGAATGTGTTAGTAAGAGCGAAGAATCTTGACATTCTGTCAACCAGAATGGTTCAGTTATAAGAAGTGCAAGCAAACAAGTGGTGACGTACTTGATGATACAGTATGAGATTGTACTGCAGGGAGGTTGCAGAGTAAACTTGTATTATGGCAAAAAGAGTTTGCTTTGTTTCTTTTGCAGTTTTTAAACAAACAAAATCATCAGGTAATATCTATCCTTTTGTGTGTATAACGTCAAGGCATGAAGTCATTTCACAGTCTGGAATTATCAATTTCCCCTGATCATTTTAAATGTTGCAATACCTTAATGGTGTGCCATAATTAATCAGTTTTAATGAGCTAATGTGCATGGGATTTTTTCCTCTTTTTTTTGTCTAATGGGTCCTTGCCAGTGCACTCCATGCTCTCAGGAAGCATTGCTTAAACCTTGACATGATGTATGATGCAAAGGTTTTATTAAGTTTTGAGATGTACCTAATGATACGCCAGAAGAGAGGATAATCAGTGTTGAGACACATTAATGTTAAAAGAGTGTTGTGCTTCATCATACTAGACACATTTTCTGGTAGTGTTGTCAGAAGTACTGATAATTCAATTCCAAATAGATACTAAAATTTAAAAAACGCAACAGTACTGACACTGAGTTGGCTCGGTTGGCACTGATAGGTGGTTGCTTTCAAATGTTCCTGAGCATATTTGTGTCAATTTTCTGTGAAGAATGTCAAATGTTTCTATTTACAAAGTGCTTTTAAAGCCTTCGGCATTGTAGCCAATCACAAACATATTTGATGAGCATGCGAATGCAATGGGCAATTAGAGGCTTTTACGTCCACTCAGTATCCACTATATATGTCAGAGCTTGTTCATTGTGCTCTGCATGCTCTGGAATAACTTTTCGGTAACACTTTATTTGGATAGTGTATATATATATATATATATATATATATTACATAGGCTGTTGTGTAGGCTGTCTAATACTATGTATTATTCACTCAATAGCATTGATAATTAACACATTTTATTTGTTTAATACGCATGTTTGTATTTACAAAAACTAATAAAGTACTTACAATTTTTTTGCTATACTACCAAAATTGGCACAGAGAACTCAGAAATTTTACTGGTACTGATAACGACTACTGAAATTTTAGTGCCATGACAGGGCGAAAATAGACATTGTTTCATTGTTCATCCATTCATTTATTTTTAAGTCACGGGATGCTGGAACCTGTCCCATCATTCATTATTCATAATTTATGTAAAGATATAAAGACTGTGAAAATGGCCTCTTGTTTGCTGCGAAAGAAGAGCTACATGTGTAAGCACAATAACAATTTGGCTGTAAAAGCAGTGGCATGTAATCAGAGCGTAAACAAACATTCTACAAGAAACTCTCTTCATGTTGTTGTTTCAGACTCGCATGAACAGACTTCTGGTGTGACAATCATTGTTCCTAAACACTAGCAAAATGCACACAACAAGGACTGGATTACCCAGTGTTATTCCCAGCTATCCTGATGAAGAGCGTGCTCAGGGTAAACAGCATTAGCATCAGCCGATAGCGGTTTCATTGTACAGAGATGGAGTGATGAAGTGTGAGCCATTCTGAACTAACGCACAGAAAACACAATTTATAATGAGATTCCTTCCCTCCCCTTCTTGTCTGCAGAGATCAGTAGAGATGCCTTGTTTATGTTCAGCTCCAGTAGGCACTTCTTATGTTTTTCAGTCTGGAGACCAAAAACAAACCACAATAAAGTGTTGTTGTTTTTTTTCAAATTACAAAAGATAGCAAACTGAACTTGAGGTGGATTGGTTTCGCTGCAAGTTCATATTTTTCTTTTTGTTGCCTCTTAGTCTATAAATGCTTCCTAATATAACACAATACTGTATATCACACATCTACAATATGTACAATTTGCAAAAAGATACTACACTCTTGAGAAATATTTCTGATGGTGCCATGTGTAAGTTACAGCTTAAAAAGATGGGAGACCCCAAAGCTCTAAAAAAGTGACAATGATTAGTGTTATATTTCATGTGTAAGGTTTGTTCCCCACTAGGGATGCTCATAATGACCGTTTAACCGTTAACCGAAAGAATAAATTTTAACCGATTACTACTATCAGTTAATTTTGACCGTTTTTTTTTTTTTGTAATTAATATTATTATTATTCGAAGTAGTAATAGTATAAGTTTTGCGGCATAAATATGCTACACATACGCTATTTGT
>JAUMHE010000077.1:11275348-11286092 GCA_032359235.1 Enteromius mattozi
CTCGAACCCGAAGACTCGAGAGATGAACTAATCAATTCTGTTTCCGGCTCAGACTGCGTTGGTTAAGCTTATGGGGAAGTGACGTGATGAACGAACGACTCGAAAAACCCGAAGACTCGAAACAGGTGAATCAATAATTCCAATACAGAAACTATTCGTTCAAAATTAACGAATCGTTCAAGAACGACCCATCACTACCTTACATTTCATAAATAACTGAACAAATAAATGCACAATAGGTTTAGGAATATGCTTTAGAAAGAAAACAAGACTTCATATTGATGGTAAAATGCTTCAGTGAGATACAGTGTGTAGCTGCAGTACCTAACCAGTATCCATTAGACATATTATTGCCTTTTGGTTTTTGATTTTAGACTTTTGTCCTTGCCATTTTGCTTATTTTGTTATCCAGATAGAACTGTGGAGCTAATAAAAAGGGTTTATGATATAATCTAAAATGCCGCAATTTGTCAAACTAGTATAAACCTCTCTTGGTATCATTTTGCTCGGCCTACAATCACTCACATTCATTTCCACTAGAACATATGTAACATGAACCTGGGCACTGAGTAAACAAGCGATATATGAGAAACCTCAAGACCAAGATAACAGGAAATGGAATAAAACTTGAGACTCCAATAAAATATTACACTGCATTCGTGACCTGTCTGCGGCTGGATGGAAAATCAATGAGCGCTCAGAGTATCTTGGGCTATCTAATGAAAGCTACAAACTGTCTGTAAAAGAATACAGCTGAAATAGGAGGAGGCTGGGAGACACAAAATGCAAAATAATCATTTATACTACAAGCATCAATATGCTCTTTTAATTTATGTATTTTAAGGTAAAAAAAAAAAAAAAAAAGCTAGACAGAATTAAGTGCCATTTCAGAACAACTTCATCTAAATTACTTCAGAGATTGCACTAAACCAGTGAGAACTAAATTTAGAAAAGACTAAACAGGGCCTTGAATGCATTTGGCTTCCATAAGTGCCATTGTTTCATTGAACGTTTTGCATTTGTAGATGCGGTGCACTGAGCTAACTATTGCTGACAGAATGTAAGAAAGTAAAATGAAAAATTTACTTAACAAGAGCTTAACAAGAATGACTTAATACATTTCTAAACAGCCTGTGCCAATGGATGAACAAAGTACCACCCATAGGGGTATTCACTCTGACAGCCATTTGTAAGAAAAAAGAAAAAACACTTTCAGCAAATGAACAGTGAGGCAAAGCACCGACTACCAATGGTAGTGGAGACACAGAAGATATTCATATACAGATGATTTCTTCTCCATGATGCCATTTATTTATTTTTTATTATTATATTTTTTTATTTTATTTATTATTTATTTTATTATATTTGTGTATTGCAGCAAGACATCAAATTTGTTTTCAAAATTGTATGACATCTCTTTTTTCCATCAGTACTTTCCATTTCATACCACTGATCAAATGTTCAATAGCTATGACTATAGTTGTAGCATTATGGTAGTCAGCATGGAATACTTACTACGCCTATAATCCACAATATAACTGCTTACGGCAAACTCCAGTGATGAAATTGCTGTCGGTGTAAACGCACCTTTAAATTGGAGAGATCCGGCCAGTGTGGCATTTTCTTAAAGGTTTTCAAAAGGTTTTCGTCTGTTGCTCTTTACTGAAAGTTTAGAAGCCACAGATATGAAGATGCTCTATGAAAAAAGGAAGGTCACTAGGTGGATGAGTACATGCTAATGGCATTTTTGCCAAAATGTGAATCTCTTTATAACAGGAATGGGCAAATCTTGCTCTGCAATATTTAGCTCTAGCCTTTGCTACTCAGATTGCCAGTAATCATCCCAAATATTTAATAAACAAAGAGGTGGAATATGTAAAATTATTAAGTTCCAAAATGGACATTAAATACCATACAAGTATCATTAATGTGGGCCATATAGCGTGTGTGTTGTGTGAAGTGTATAAAGTGTCTGAAGCCAAACTGTAGGATAGCTTTGTGTGAGAAATAGACTGCTGTTGTTAAAGTGTTCAGTGTAATTACTCATCTTCCCCATCTGGAGTCTACATACAGTGTGTACAGTGACTGCATGATCATGTTTGCAGACTGATAACACAACAGAAATTCTCCCAAATACCCTGTGGTAGTGCACAGACTTCCCCACTGTCTGTGCACGACCATAATACAGACCATTGACTAGAATTACTGGACTGTTATGAGCCAACACAGATATCTAAGGAGCAAGTGGCTTATGGTTATTAAAAAATGACTCGCCAGTTTAAAATAGAAATTATTCTTTAAAGTTTAATATGGTAGTTTACGTTTCTTTTACCTACATTAACCTTTCACACAATATTTGTTCACACAGTGTGATATTGTTGCTGGTTTTTAAGAAATTTGTAATACATATACAAATATTTGGTCACATGTAAATTGCCTTGCATTGCAAATGTTTGCACTGTTTCTGCCTTGAAATCTGACTCAGGCTCAGCCATGCACAGCTTTATCACAGCGATTGCCAGTTCGCCACTTCAAGTATCAAAAGAACATGCTGTAAAGGAGGGCATGTGGTATGGTACAATCAAAGTAGCCAATCACATTGGGTGTTTACTTCCATTTTGGTGGGAGGTAACACCTCTCGACATTGCGGGAAAGAGTGAGGATGGAAAATGTAATTTCTTACAAATATTGGAATATTTTGTGGAGCAAAAAACTTTGCAGACTTTATAAACTAACCTTGAGAAACATCATTTTAAATTGTCCCTATAATGGGTACTGAAATGTTAATATTTTGATTTTAGGAGTCCCCAACAAAAGTTGGACGTGCATGTAAGGTCAAAAAATGCTTGCATTGTCTTATAATATGCATTTTTTTTTTTTTTTACCTTACTTGCACAATGACTCCCAAATGATTAGTTTAACAATTAGTGTGACGCTAATCTGCGGTGATTGGTCCAATTGGTCTTATTTTAATTTCATTTGTAATGCCTGATAAAGCAGCCTTAGTGCACTATTTTTACCCCAAAGGCAGCACAGAGTGGCGAACAATGAATTTGCATTTTCATTCAGACCAGTGTGAAAAGACCAACAAGTGTGTGGCACTATGCTAATGTTTAATTTTGACATCAACATGAAATGGCTTGGGACTGTTTTATTGATTCAGTCGACTTTTTCTTTTGAGAGACAATAACACAGTACACTTTCAGATTTAAAACTTTGCAGGATGTTTTTGTTCACTTAGAGCTGTGTCACACACTGCATGAAAGGCTGCTTTCAATAATCCATAATAGGAGCAATGTAAATTTTTAAACTGCATTCTATTATCCCTTTATATTAATGTTTTACTTAATATTTCAACCTGTCCTCCAACTAATATGCCCATATAGGTCGTTTGTGCAATAGCGGTGAAATACGACCCATCAGAGCATATACTAAAATCATGGGTTGGAACCCGGAGAAAGCATGCGTTCATAAAGTCCTATAAATCATGATTTTGCACAATTTTTATAACGGGTAGGTTAAGGGGTGGGTTAGTGTGGTCATTCGTACAAACTAAACCTTGTAAATTATGTTTTAATCACCGTGAGATCAGTGTAAAAACTCTACACACTGCATTTAAACAAAACACGCACAAAATACGTCACTTCATGACGACAGACGCAATATGACACTGTCATTATTTTTTACGCCCGCCAGAGTTCGCGTACCTTTAAAACGTGTATATATATGCTGAATAAGGTACTTGCACAGATGACCTATAGAGTCGTTTTTTGTTGGAGGAAAGGCTCTAATATTTACTCAACATTTCAAACTGAAAACAACCTGTTTAGTTTATTAATTATTGTCAGTGCAGTTAGTAGACTTTGAGTAGTGCTACCAAATCTCTTTATTTATGGGTCATCAAAAAAATAATCTATACATGAGCTGACAGAGTTCTTGTGCTTGAGAGATGTTCCATATGCATTTATTAATTATTAATTGAATGTCATGTGCATATTTCCTTTAATATAATGGATTTGGCACACTTGTACTTCATCAACTTTAGTAGTGTCCAAAACACCCTTGAATTTTCTCTAGCAAATCTTGCTTTGTCACGCTATTTGTAGTGTAATGAAAAACTAATTGAAAATGGTGTAAACAATACTATTAATATCTGTTCCGCTTGAGAAGGTGAAGGTGAACCGTGTGTGCAAATACATTATACAATATTCAGGAGTTCATTTCAACGCTGTCTATTTGCCGCACTCCACTCTATTGAAATATTACGTGTATGTATACATACGGCATACTGGCAGCTAGGTGAAATGAATCACATTTGCTACTATCTGGACCTCCTGAATATTTTTCTTTCCCACTTACTTTATAAGAAAGGGGCAGAGGGTGAAGAGAGAGGAATAAGGGATATGATTAAAAAAGAAAAGACTGAGAGAGAGAGAGAGAGAGAAAGAGCGCTTCAAGCATACCAATACAGAGAACTTGATAGGAGAGGTTTGGGATGGGGGTGGAGGAAGGGTGCTATGAGGAAAAGTCCATTTTTTATTTGCAGGGATGATGTGGTGGTAATGAAGAGGGATGAAGCAGCTGCCGCCAGGGCCCATGATCCTCCAGCACTCCAGTCTGACATCTGAGAGATAAATTCCAATCAGCTCACACACCTCACATAACACCAGATGGGGACACGTATGTCTTGCGTTTGGCTGCACACAGATGATGCATGTTTCCTGTCCAATCTGACTGACCGTGTCACCTCAAATCAAGCAACATTTGGCACATTTATTAATTGGGTTTGTTTGCCTTTTTGGCAGCACTTGTGTCCCCAAAATGTATTTATCTATTTAGAGGCCCTCGGATGAGAAGAGTCTTGAAGAAGAATCTCCTAGGGCTTGTTTTGGTAAAGGAATAGTCCACCCAAAAATGAACTTTACGCCATTAACTACTGACCCACAAGCCATCCTAGGCCTATATGACTTTCTTCTTTCAGACGAGTTTTTAAAAATGTATCCTGGTTTTTGAAAGCTTGGTAATGCTGGTGGATGGTGGCCATTATTTTGAAGTTGCATAAATTGGATATTTGTCATTAATCACCTACCCCCATGTAGTTCCAAATTCGTAAAACTTAATTCGTCTTCAGAACACAATTTAAAACATTTTAGATGAAAAGCAGGAGGCTTGTGTCTGTCCCATTGATGGCCAAGTAATGAACACTGTCAAGGCCCAGAAAAGTATGAAAGACATCTTCTGAATGTTCCATCTGCCATCGGCGGTTCAATCTGTATTTTATGAAGTGATGAGAATACCTTGTGTATGAAAAAAAAAATTTTAAAAAATCATAATTTGTCTTCTCTGTGTCTCTCCACGTCACTGTAGTGCCATTTTGGAGAATATCCGCTGGACGCAAAGTATGTCAGCCTATAACGTTACGGTTGAACCGCTGATGACAAATGGACAATTTCTGATGATGCCTTTCATACTTTTCTGGGCCTTGACAGTGTTCATTACTTGGCAGTCAATAGGACAGTCACAAGCCTCCTGGTTTTCATATAAAATATCTTAAACTTTGTTCTGAAGACGAACAGAGCTTTCATGGGTTTGGAACGACATGGGAGTGATTAATGACAAAAATTTTATTTTGAGATGGAATAACCCTTCAATAGTTGAAAGAAGACACAAATATTATAGGAGTCAGACTTGACTGACTACTTGAGCTCCATGTCTCACTAACCACAGTGCCAGTAGAAACTTACTTACTGTATTTTTCTTGTAAGAGCAGCCAATTGTACATTTTATAGGTCTGGCTTCTGGCGCGTCCGCTTTCAGCTATTTTTAGCTTTATAAAACAGCTAATTTTCTTGCTTGATATGGCAAATTGGTGTGTCTTATCTTATTTCAGTGTATTATCTTGGTTTGTAGTGCAAACCACTTTACTGCACTTTGTTATTGTTCTCGTTATTTTCCCACAGCAGCTAATGAATTAGAATTCTCACACATCCACAGAAAACTGCTTACTTATAAGGTGGATATAGTTGAAAGTAGTTGTTTAAGGTCGAAAATGAAGGCTAGAGCCCTAGAATGCATTTGAAATGAAACTTCTCCAAGGTTTTTCTTAAGGACTGTATTGTAGAGATGCGTGGGCAAAGAAACTCGGTAGCTTGTATCATTTTTCTTCTGCTGTATTTTTCCGTTCAGCAATCGCTCCATACTTCGCTTTCACCCTACCATGCACTCATTTTTATCCTCCTCTGCTTGTTTTAATGGGCTGTAAATTACCTTTAAAGATTCGCCTTCACAGGGTTATGTAAACCTGCTGGAGAGGCTGGGAAATGAACGTGAAGGAGGACTTGTTTCACAGTCTCATGAATCCCACTAATAAACCTCTGGTTTGAGTTCACTGAATGGCCGTCTTCACAGGATGAGCGTCTCTGGCAAGTAACAGCCATTCATTAGCTTCAATTCAGTAATACAAAAAATTGCAGGCACACCATGAAGAGCCACGATGTTCAGCCCATCTCCCCAGTTAATCAGGCATTAGCTCATTTTATCTCCTCAACACAGACAACAGAAAGTACGGCCGTAGACAGTTTCCATTGTTCTTTCACTTACCCTGTGAGCTGCTGAATAGAGCAGCCATGTTTCTGTAAACGGAAAGAGGCTGCATGATCTACAGCTGATTAATATCAATGAGCCGATATTCAAAGGAGCAGCAATGAAAATGACACGAGACAGGATGCAGTTTCCACATAGAGACGGTGCTCTTGAGTGTCACTGCAATTTGTCATCTGGGTGGCTTTCTTGAAATGAATAAATTATCAGAAGCTCTTCACCACAACACAATGGGAAGATCATCAGCTTTCAAAATGTCATGCCACTGACAGGTCTGGTTGATTCCTCACCGGCCGTCTGACACACATACTCACACACACACTCAGAACATTCACATGGTATGCTGTTAAGCTGTGGGAGAAATACAAAGAGCACCACATCAGTCAGTCATTGCGATGCTTTCGGCTAAGCCCTTCCACACAGGTGAGACAGGGTTTTCCTGCAGGGAGGTGTAAAGGCAAAGAAAATGAATTAACATTGGACGGAGGCTGGTCTGCCTTTGCTGTCGGCTGAAAGTAGTCGTTCCGCCATGTTTACCTCTCCGTGCTGCTGCATTTTCAGCTCCACAATAAAGTCGACAGCCTCTTGAGATGATTCAGTACAAAATATGCCAGAGTACTCTGATGGAAAAATACAGCGCACAAACACTCTCTTAAACACTCTCTAGCACTACAGAAAGCTATGGTTTTTGTAGCTTCTGTTATTTGCTGCAACACTAAAAGGGATTTTGCTCATGTTTCAGTGTAATGGGCTCTCGTGACTGTTTTCAAAAGGAGAATCATTCATTCCAACCTCTTTAACCGCCTCAGTCCAGAGATGGGCAACTTTACAAATAAACAACATTTTGATGATGCTAATTGTTACATATTAAGTAGCAAACTGTGTTAATTCTACTTTTCTGTAGGAGGAAATAAAATAATATTCAATGTCCGGCATACTGGATTATGCACATGCATTATGAGAGTATGTATTTGTTTTACCAGTGCTGCAAGATTAAAACAAGTATGGCACATTTGCTGACTACTACATGTAAAAAAGTGAACTAATAGGTCTATGAAATTAAATATGAATAAGATAATAATGAATAAAACATGCTCATTCATTCATTCATTCATTCATTTTATTTTGTTATATTTATTTGTTTAGTTTGCATTTATAGTGACATTACATGAATAAACCTAATGCATAACATGTACAGCTTTTAATATTTAATTATTTCTTGGAGCAGCTTGCTAATTTTATCATAGTTATGTCTAGATAGTATTATCAAAACATAACATAACACAATGTTTTACTTAGCATCAATATTTGGTAAATATTTAGGTCAGGTCAATTTTAGAATTTCTAGTATGAATTATGAAAACATTATTACAGAGGTTTTTGTACTAATTAAAATATATGGTTTTTAAAACATATTTTGCTTCTGCAATTATGGGAACATTCTAGAGGTTTCTGGAATATAATTTGCTGGAATATTCTGTAATATTCTAGTGCTTTCTGGATCATTCCAGAGAGGGAGTAGTCAAAAAAGATTAAAAAAAAAAATAAATAAATAAATAAAAAAAACTTATCTGATGTTTTGGGTGACTAACATTTGGTAACTATATTCACCATGTCAGACTTCATAAAGATACATAAAAAAAAAAAAAAACAGTAGTGAAACAAAACTTTTACAAAATGTGTTGCACAGTGTACAGTAATTACACTCACTAAGACCAAACTCCTGTATATAAGATATCAAAAATTCACTTTAAATATATATTTTTTGGATTGTCGCTGTAAAATTTATGTTTTTTTTTTGTTGTTGTTGTTGTTTTTCCCCCGTGACAGTAACATTCTGTTATGATAAATGTGCAAAGACATTTCAGCTAAAAATATGGGATCACTTATTTCTCTGTGTCAGAGGTGTGAAGCATCATTCTTCCTTTCTAAATGACTTATCAGTCTTGTGCAGAATGATAATCTTAAACAAATTTGTCCAGCAACATGGTTATGTTTTTGCTGCCACAAGACGACTAAACAAAACCTTATGAAACGTTGTCATGACAATGCTTGTTTTTTTTTTTTTTTTACAAAACTCTTGTTTTGCATGCTATTTTAAGGCCTTTAAAGGTCAGCATGTAATTGGTGCAAGGTCGCTTCCAGCACAACCCTTGATTGAAGACAGCACTCATTATCTCGTCAACTTTCTGTCTATCACGCCCCCCGTCGTGCCACTGCATTGTTCATCTGGGAATCACAGCCCAAGCAAGACATAATTATTCTGCATATTTCAGGTAATTAAAGAACCAGGGTTTGGCTGCATATTCAAGACTGCATTTGCAACTTTTGGGATATGATGCAGCCAAATCCCAGAGCTGGGATTTCTGCAATGCCATATTCAATTGTATGACAGGTTTCACTAATCCACTTTGAGTTCCATTAGTTTTATTACTCCTCCGCTCTGTCATTCTATTTTTTTTTTTTTTTGTCACATTAACTCGTTTTACTATTCAAGTAAGGAATACTCGAGAACATACAACAGAAACTAAAAAAAAAAAACTGCACTATAATAAATTGAGAAATAAAAGGCCATTTTCTAACCTTTTTCTAACCCTTTCATTTAAGCACTTTGTTTAAAGGGAGCTGTCACCTTTAAGACTTTGATGTAAACATCCACTGCTTTGATTGGTTGACATATTTGCATATGAAATAAGTATTACGTGTGAAACTCTTTTGAAAACATTTACTACACCTTTACAGTTGCTGAGATTAACCAATTGTGAAAAGTATTGATTATAGAATTATATTTAGATCTACTATCAAAAGCAGTAAGCATGATCACATCCATGTCTGTTGAGCGCACAAATGCAATTATCATATTGCAACTTGATTTCTGCACTCTCACAAATGCTTTTATCATAACTAACACAATATAAACACAATGCAAATGAGTAATTAATTGTATAGTGTAGACAGTGTCCTGGATTATAATGACAGTGCTGAACTCATCACCAATAAACTTCTGCTGAACTGAGGAGATTGACAGCTGCAGTGATTATAAAGGGGGCATTCTTTTTTTCCCAATTGAAATAACATGATTTTCATGCCATTATGAGGAAGAATGTGAAGGTGACTGTTTAGTCACTGGCTTGAATCACTAATGCATAATCAGTACCTGGTCTCATGGCATGAATGTACCTGGGTGCACTTTTTAGAGAGACACGAAATACATATCAATAAGTACATCACTGCAGTTTCCAAAAGAAATGAACACTAGAGGCAGTAAAACTCTCACACCTTTTATTCCTTTTCACACAAATTTACAAAGTTCCGATTAATAAAGTGTAATTTTCACACAATTGCTTGAAGAATATCATGTTATGACTTCAAAACAATATTAATATGCCGGGAAATTTGAAAACTGATACTTTTGAATGTTAGCATTAAACATATCCAGCTTCATATCTTTGGGTTTTTATAGACAGAAGTTTTAAATCCTGTGTAACTACAGTTTGACAAAACAGTTCAAATATGCAGTAAAGTAAGTTAAAATGGCACGTTGCTTCAAAAATGTGTTTTTATATCAGATTTGCATTTGTTAACACTATCTGGTAGGTTTGAGGTTTAATTTGGTGTAGGGAATATTTCCAACATGATAGAGTATTAACTTTTAGTGACAGTCCACGGATATTTAAATTCTGAACCTCCACAATACATATTAGAAGCAACAAAATAATACAAAGCAATATGTACCTATAACAACATAATAAAAACATGCCAAGGGTTCACATATTGAAGCTGATTGAAGCCGTTCAGTGGACATTTTTCTCAAAATCATTCATGGCTGTTTTTGCAACAGATGCAATGTCTGACTGTACATAAGTCCTTCCCAATCAAAACTCACTTGTGCAAATGTCTAAATGGCTTACTGGCCAAAAAACAGCTAAAAGTGGACCAGGCTTCATTCCAATAGTCCATATGCAAGTTTTTAAGTTAAACCTTACTGTTACTTTGTTTTTGTGTTTTAATGCATCAAATTAAATGTATTAACAAATTCATAAATAATAAATTATATATATATATATATATATATATATATATATATTTAAAAAAATAATAAATAAAAAAATAAAGCAATCAACTCACCAACAAATCAGTTACT
>JAUMHE010000077.1:11307093-11321546 GCA_032359235.1 Enteromius mattozi
CACGTTTTTGATTTATTATTAAAAAGACCTTTTTGTTTATTCTACTCCACGACTCCTGCGCTCTCATTCTCCTGCACACAACGTAACAGTATTAGTGATACTCTAATACTATACAATAAAAGTATATATGAAAAACTCTAATGTTGAGATTAAATATGATTAATCATGATTAATCGTGATACATTTCGGAAAAAAGTGATTTGTGAATAAAATTGAATAATTAAATAAATATAATAAAAACAGAACACTAAATGACAAAAAATAAAATTTTATGAGTTGCCAATTCATACAAATGACCTACACCCAACCCCGCCCCTAAACCTACCTGTCACAGGGTTTTAGACAAATCATGCAAAATAATTTGTGCGAATTAGCACAAATTTGGCACCTCGTACAAATACGTACGAATTGGTCATGAGACTGTGTTGATTTTGGGTGTTGTCAAAGTTTTATGCATGTTTTTGTATGTTTTATGTGACATGCACAGATCTTGTGTTCTGCGACTTTGTGTGCACATTTTGTTCGAAACCAGCAGCGGCAGTTATATGCACATATTTCAGATGGCCAAGGTGAATAGGACCATAAAATCAAAATGACAGTAGTGAAATCATCAGGTATTCTGCTCATTTAACCTTGTATTAAAGCATGTCACAATAAACGCTAACACAACAGCTTTTCTGCCACACAGTAGATGTGCCTCGGCTATTATATGTCATAATGAACTGGGTCTAGGGCAAAGCTGTATGAGTGATTTCTAAACATTCAGTGCTGATCTGTATTCAGTAAGTTAGATGTTGTAGAGCTGACTCCAAATATACGAGCACAGGAAGCAAACCATACACAAAGTAATGTGATAACCAGATCAATACTCACTGTATAAAGTTTATGAAGAGCAAATGAAAAGTTCATTTGCAAAAACAGATAACTCCGTTTTTAAATATTCATAATAATCATGTTTTTGTTTTTTTTTGTTTTTTGTGCATCACAATCTCAAATCAGACTGCAGTTGGGTTATTTTGATTAGGTTATGAAATAACTAAAAAAATACAGCTAACTAACACAATAAAACAGTTTTTGAGTTAGCTGTTTTTGCAAATAAACTCTTCAAATATTCCCTAGTGTTGCTATGGTAATACAATTCAGATTAAAAGACAATGGCAACATCAAAAGGGATTTTTTGGTTGCACTATATTTTGTGGCCTTGTAATTTTAATATCACTTAACTACATGTACTTAACTATATGGTTAAGGTTAGAATTATAGTTTGGCTTAGAGTTACTTTCATGTAATTATGCATAGTTATTTGTATGTACATGTAATATATGTAACAAGGACACCTTAAAATAAAGTGTTACTGATTTCCCTTGCTCTTTAAGAGAGTTGTATTGTATTGTAGAACATTCACGATTGTAAATTAATATGCAAAAATATAACTGAAATCATCATAATTACAATTGACATATGGCTGCATACAGTATATCAGTGTCTATACAAAATTCAGCAATTTTGCATGCAAAATGAATAATGCCCCTGCTAAGTGGTTAGCCAATGATAATAGAAGTCATTTATGCAGTAAAAGTTTTAAAGGTACAGTGGCGGTGGACCTCTGAGGAAAATGGGGTGAAAAAAGTAATCCTGCAGCATGGAATTATAGAATTTAAATTGCTGATGCCATGATTAATAGAAAACGTAGTCTAAGATTTGTTTTTTTTTGTTTTTTTTCTTAAAATTATTTTCACCTCTTACTCTCTGAAGGTTAATTGCCTGGGATTTTTTTATAAGGCTTAATCTGCAGTGGACCTAATATACATAAAAAGATATGTTTGCACTGAGAAAAATCAGTATGTTTTGCATTAGATTGTAGATGATGCCGGTTTTCACACTAAAATACCATGTGCTACAGTGGTTCAACATTGTTTTATATTAATCCAATAACTTCTCAATAACAAATCTCACCTCTGCAGAAAAAGCTCTGAACCTCTTTAAATCAACTACTTTTCTTCTGGCTTTGGAAAGCGTATATTACTACTGTGACAGTTCCAGTGTCCTGGAGGGATAAGGGAATGTTGCATGTCTGTTTGCTTTAGAGTTAGAAACACGGAATGCCAGCAGTGCTCTTTAATCTTTTAATTCCATAAATGAGTTGTTAATTGAAACATGGGGGTTTTGCAGCTGTTTTGGCCCAGAGCATTCTGTTTAAGTGATCATAAACTACTGTGGAGCATGGTGAATGAGAATCAAATAGATATTAAACTGTTAAATTTGTACTAAAACTGCATAACCTTCCTTCCCACCCAGTGAGCTCTGTGGCCTCGAATGCGCTGGAATCCTGCTAACGCATTGCAGTCTGGTGCCATCTTTTAAGTGTTAAAGGGATAGTTCACCCGAAAAGAAAATGATCCCATGATTTACTCACCCTCAAGCCATCCTAGATCCGTATGATGTTCTTCTTTCTGATAAATACAATCAGAGTTATATTTAAAATGTATATATTACATTCAACATTAAAATTTGCATGAATTGTACAACCTATATTTAGGAAGTGAGTCAATCATACTATCATACATGTAACATCAATCTGCTTAATTTCAGAAGCCCCCAGTTGTAATGGATGGAGATAATGATTGAGTCCCTTAGGCATAACAGCCTATCAAAAAGATTTGTGCTCGTTTTCATTTAATTGTAGTACGTGCAGCTGTAAGCTCTTCACTTGGACAGGAAATAGGAAATATGTGGCAAGAAAATCAATATGCCAGCACAAAAAAAATAAAAAAAAAAAAGAACAAGCAGTTTGATTGTTGTTTTGTTTTCTGAGAAAGACAGTGTGCAACAATCTCATTAAATCTGGAGCCAGCATTGCTCTTGTGATGATGTGCCGACCTCCAACATGCCATTGAACACAGTTATTTTCCCTGGAATGGCAGTGCAAGGTAAAACATTGACTAAAAGACATCTTAAGGTTGCTCATTCGTTGTCTGTGCTGTCTGTTCTGAACCTGCTCCAGCAATATTGAATAAAAACAGAATAAGCCATCCTGCTCAGCTCATTTTATGAACACAGCTTGAATGGGTGAATAAAACTGTCAAAATATGGCCAGGTCATGACTCACTTAAAAATAAAAACAAATAATGGTATATTTGTCTACGAAAAAGAAATAGAAGCCTGGTTTGTACACCTTTTCAAAAAGTACACTTTTGTATCTATTAGGTTCAAATATGTACACTTTGAGTACTAATATGTACCTTTAAGGTACCCAAATGGACCCTTTAAGTACAAATGTGCCCCCTTTGATAAGGTACCGCCCCAGTGACACTGTAGTTATGACAATAAAGTCCATATCAATTACTACAATGTGAAATCTGGACAGAACAGCTAATTGGCTAATTGCTTTTACTGAAAAATCAACACTAATAACTACTTACACAAAAGGAACATTTAAATTCATATTTACTTTATTAAAAAAAACATGAAATATAAAATGAAATATAAAACAAATGTTAAAAGTACAATCGTATTACAGTACAAAATGTTGTACAAAACAAATAAACTTCTTGCATATTACAAAGAACAAGTGGCAAGTCCATTAGTTTGCATTTACACTCCAAGAACTGGTTACACAGATGTATTCAGGCATACAGTATTGGATTTTGTTTTCTCCATCCACATTGCTGTGGTTATCACTATCATTTATCACGTTTGTAATTAATCCTGCGTTTAATTTTGGTTTTCAATCTAAAAACATTGCAGTGCACATGAATAGCTATTCATGGAATTAACTGGAGTGTCGAGCTAAAATTAATATTCTAATAGCCGTGATCCAGCGTGGTCTGATGAAGGGGCCTGGAACGCAATTTCAACCCGAGTCAATAAACTGTCCAGAGGGCCTAGCTACCCTATAGCAGCCAACCAACCTTTATCCATTTGACACAATTTATAATTATATGGTCAGACTTTTAATTAATAAGAATGGATTTTCTTTTCACAATACAATGATGAAACTATCAGTAGGTTTAGGGTAGGATTTAGTGTAGGTTGTAGATTATTTTCAAACACAACAGAGCATTTAACCTTTCAGCGCCACTCACTGGACGTTTGAAAAAGTAATGCAGCAAAATAAACTAAAGTGAACCTGAGCACAGGAAGGTGAAAGATGACCCTTTTCACCTTTAGTTGTATAGTGCTTTTCACAAAATATCCAAAATAGTGTCCATATGGCAGATATATACAGTACTAAGATACTGTTGTAATATTTCTTTGTGAGGTTCACACATTTACTTTTACAGGGAAAAAAACAATGCAGTTTATCTCTGCTGTGTCTTTAACAAAGTGAAGGGATGATAAGGAGAGGAACAAAATACACAAACATACCGCAGCACTGCAGCAAACGCTTTCCAAAAGGCAAATCTGTCCAGTTCACCAGACTTGTGGGCCTGTAAGATCTGCATGAGAGAGTTTCATCCATTACAGGTGCAAGCTAAACTGACAAGGTGAGAAAATACAGGTGGCGGTCCTCCCATCCGCTTTTCTACTTGGCAATACGTCTAATGCGCCTTATATGCTGTCACCCCCACCTCCATTCAAACTTGGATGAGTGACAATTAATTTAAGTTCCCATTTGAATAGTTGGAGCAGTGAAGAGAGAAAGAGGTGAGAGTGTTTGATGAAGTGTGGCACTCATGTACAGAGGCCCGTGCTGAAAATGAATGAGGGGAGGGATTCACTGTCGAGTGGAGGGAGGTTGATGTCAGATCACTTCTTGATCCACCCATGTTTTCTTGTGAGATATCCAGTAGCAAATTATTAATGAACTTGTAGCTTGCAAATTTTTACATTTTTGACCCTGGACCACAAAACCAGTCATAAGTGCAGATTTATGTTGTCGCAGGAAAAATTACAGAGCTGTGCCTGTGTTGCTTTTTTTGGTTTACTTTTATAATTTACCGCGACCGTGCAAAGTGTATACAGACAAATAAAAATGAAAATAGATCCTTTTACCAATGTACGTTATACCCGGACTGTATACCTGGCAACTTAAGAACGGAGAGGAGGTGGTCATAATATAACAAACAACATGAGTTTCAATCAAAGCTTACATGTTAAGGCTTTTACCACAGCAGAAATAAACATGACAACAGCCACTGTAAGATAATAAACACATGATTACAATGGGATAAGGTTTGTATGCGATTTTCTTGAGATTTGCATATTTTCATAACAATGAATGTGTAACATTTGAAATGCTAATATGTACAGCCATACAAAAGGCTATAAATAGCATATTTTAACAACAGTAAATTACCAAATTACATGTGATCGCAAAAGGAAGTTATTACAAAGACTCAATGGTGGTTTAAAGTCAGATTTGAGTAAAAGTGTACTATTAATCTCATAAATCGTCTTATGTAGCGTGATGCTATTGTAAGCTCTAATGGAGCTGCAGAACAGGTGCAGTTCTTCTTAATACATTTTGTCGTAGTACTGCATGTAAAGTCACAAGAAAATGTTTTGTTGTATTTATTTAGAAATACTTTTGATGATAGTTGGGTAAATGTTTACTGGAATTGAAGCAATGTGGCTTGGTAAATGTTTTATCGCCTGTATAAAGGCTGATAATAGCTGAATAAAAACAAGAATAATGATCAAATAATAATAAGTATTATGTCTCATACCTGGCGGAGGTGTAAAAACTTCTGTTTCCTTAAACTAGTTTGTCATGCATTTCTTTATTTCAACACATTTACAAGTAAACCCTAGTATTTTACATTTGTGATTAATCGTGATCACAGTTTGTGACTGTGATTAACGTGATTCATTTTTTTAAGCAATTGACTGCACTAGTTTGAATATATTTACAGTAGGAAATTTACTAAATATCTTCATGGAACATGATCTTTACTTAATATCCTAATGATTTTTGGCATAAAAGTAAAATTACACTTTTTGACCCATACAATGCATTTTTGGCTATTGCTACAAATATGCCCCAGTGACTGATGTGGTCCAGGGTCACATTTATTAAAAATTACAGCTGAAGTATTGATGATTCTTGATTGTTTTTGTCACCAGAAGCGGATTAATAATTTCTTCACTCTAATCCAGTTCCAAACCCATACTACTTTATTTATTCAATGAAACATTATTACATTGACTTATTGCAAAAATAGTCCATAAAACTTTGCTATAATCCAAGCCTTCTAAATACTTGCATTACAAGTATTAATGCATTGCAGTATGAATCCTGATCAGCCCCCGATGCCAAATGGATTGGTCATGATACACTGAAAGGGTTTATTTTGCTATAATGACCAGCTGACTGTAGGTTACGTTATCCAGTTTATTACACAGCTACTCGCAAAATGAATATGTAGACGTGAAATAATGATTTAAGTTCATTTTGCCACTTTACCTGTTTTTAATATTAAAGATTCTGCTAAGAAGAAATTGCACAATAACTCTAACAATATTATCATAATATTAATACTGAAATCGTCTGAGGTTATTTTCAATAAAGTTAATAGCTTTATTGGAAAATGATGGCAGTAGAGGTGGAAGATGGCAGCAGATGTCTTTCTATGAAACATGATACATAAAAGTAATGCATGTTCAGTTTACCAGACAAGCCTTTTGATAAACAGCTGCTCAATAGCATGACTGATCAGTCAAGTAATCCAAAAAGTCATGTAATAATCATGGATAATCTTCTCTCCCTGAGGAGGTTTCCCTCAGTAGAAATCACATTCCTAGATAGCACACCTAGATAGCTTTTCAATCGCCTCCCTCTCCTTCTTTTTCAGCAGGATATTGCAAAATTTGTCCAGGAATGATTTGAGGAAAGTAATTAATTGCACCCGCTTTACTATAACACATGCTCACTGCATCACATTATATTTTGGTGGATTAGAACAGTCTGAATTGCTTCCGGTGACAAATAACTATGACCAGTTATCCAGCTCTATAAAACTTGAAGATAGATAGATAGATAGTTTTGTCATCTCTTTTAGATCCTCTTTTTGTCAGCAGTTGTATTTATTGCACTAGTTATATAGACTACATTTGCTGGTGTTTTACTATTTATAGAATTGGCATGCTTGAGGATAAGCTAATCAGTAGGTTTCTGGAATGCTAGAAATGACAAGAAATAATGGGCAGAAGAGTGGAGAATGAAATCTGGAAATAACACAAGCTAGACTTGAATGCAGAGTTAACATTCCGAAGGACATGCGCTAATCGCTTTGCTTATTGTGATGATTGTTTTTGGTCAGCCCATTTAATCTGTTTCTTCAGTTTCTTTTGTACTCTGCTTGTGTAGAGTATATTTCTGCCCTCACAGTCAATGTCATCAGGGAGACATTTAAGACACACTCTTCCGTATGATCCTGCTCAGAATGAAAGAGAAGATTCTACTTTTCTCCCTGTGGTTGAGTTAACACTCCCTGACCTCACAGTGACATTCACATCTTGCCTGGGAATCCAGCCACGGCAGTTTGTTAGCTTGGGATTAGCCGGCGGATGAGTTCACAGAAAGAAGCCTGCCTCTCCTTCACAGCTTCAGTCCCACCGCTGGCTCCATCCCAGAACTCAGTACCAAGCTGCTCAGGTTAGGATTTAATTGCATGTTCAGAGCTATAACAGGCGCTCTCTTTGGAGAGTGTTGGCAGACTGCCATCGGAGAGCCAATACTGACGTCTGACCCCCTGCATTGGGAGGAAAGTCACTGGGGCACCATACTGTGTGTTCAGATTGGGAGCAAAAAGAGCAAGAATGGATGTCCCATTACGCTTTAGGTGACTAACAGTTTTACTCTCGGGGTCCCGTGTGCTTCCGGGGGTGTTGGGCTGAATAGAGGGCATACCGTGTGCTTGCTCTTGCGCTGTGTGGTTGTCAGTGTTGTTAACAAAACCTATTATGTTGTCACCTGTGCCTGACACCAAGAAGGGTTACCATTGCCATCAACTACTGGTTTCCAAAAAAATACCCAGTGTTCAAATCACACTATAAAAAATGCACATTAACAGTGCACAAAGAAAAATCAATTTGATATCCTTTTCATAGTTATTTACTCTGACTTAGACTTCTTAAGAGTTCTGCCAGCAGACTTGGTCAAACGAAATGGTTTTGACATCCCATGATAGATCTACAATGCATAGGCCTTCGATGAATTTTATGCCACCATGATTGTCTCGGCCTTACTTGCTTCGAATTCCAATGGAGTGGTGTCCTTGGCATTGTAAGTGAAGAATATTGCCTGCAGAATGAAGTTGATATCAGCCAAAGGGCCAGTAGTAGTTCTTCTGTTTACTCTTTGCTGCTTATTTGGTCACAATATGATACCCAGAGTATTTGCTGAAAACGTTGTTGAAAGAAATTTAGATGTTTGGTGATGCTTCCCGACAGTTTCCAGGGTTCACTCATGTAAATGGCGAGAAAATTGTTAAGTCTAATTTTCCCAGGGCAGATCGGCCATAATCATGCATAACCGCCATGGCCTTCCCCAGTCGTCTCGTGACATCTTGGTCTGAGCTGCCATTCACCGTCACAAGGCTACAAAGATAAGTAAACTGATCAACTTTGTCAAGAGGCTGTAGGTCAAAGTTTACTGGAGTATGTGTGCGGACATAGAAGGAATCTTGCTCTTAGATGTATTAATCCGGCTTTTTCCGCTTCTCTACCAATCAATCTAAATCTGTAAGTAACAGTAAGTAATTCTCCATCTCTTCTCTGTAGGCCATGGTCGCCGTGGGCAAGTGCACATTTCCATAAGGAAATCCATAAGAAGAATAATAGAAAAATCTAAACTATTCTAATGATTTTCAAATGCTGTTTTGCTTAAAAATGCAAAGTTCTGTTTAGATGGTGCAGGCTGATATGTTCTCACTCACCCTGACATAATGACATCATTATTCACAAAGCACAGATGATTGGTTATTTTAGTATCAGCAGCCAATGAGCTTGCTGCTCAACATTCATATACTTAGTTAGTATTTCCTTTATGCTGTTGTTGTTGTTGTTGTTTTGTTTTGTTTTTTCTTAAAAAGCATCAATGCAAATCCTGACAACTGTACAAACATGTTCACATAGTTGTAAGCTAAATGTTTAGCAACTATCAAGGCAAATGTGTGCTTTCAGTGAGCACTAAAATGGACACAAACCCTGCAGCCAACCCTGCAAGTCAGCACTTTTTAGCAAAATGTTTTTTTTTTACCCCTTTCTAGAAGTGCAGACACTTAATTGATCTTTAAAGTGCTATTTTACAGACAGATACTTTATGACAGCCCAATTATACAGCATTCTGGCAGCATCAGTGCGATCGAGAACTAATAGCTATGCAACCATCAGTAACACTTACTTGCATTAATAAATCATTAACAAACATTACATAAAACTAAGCCCATCAGTAGCTGACGTACTTTCATATAAGTACTATACTATATTAATTTGTCATTTTAAACTAATTAAATGTGCAGTAACAAATAATCATTTAAGCATTTTTAGATGCAATAGCGCTAATGTTATAATGAAACTCTTACCTAGCCTATTTTTATTCACAGTGTCCATCTCACGAGACAAAACCTCAACCACATTTTAATGAGCTTTCTAGGTATTAGGCATATAAATTCTATGCATGTTCTAGATATAAAAGAGGAAAACCTCTAATGCTGCTTTCAAAGGCCATCACACTCTAGCTAGTCTGCTTTTGAATTGGAATAAAAAGGGCTCAGGGCATCATTTTAATGATGTTTGTATGCTGTAAACCGAACAGCGGGGGCATTTAAATCACATTCCATTATTGCAATTAACAATGCCACAGCTGTTTAGATTGATGTTCTAAACTTATATTAAATCTCTGCAGCATGCCCGATATCATGACTAAACCATAAAGCCATCCAAATGAGATTGTTACAGCACATGGGGACTCAAGTCAAAGCCAATGTTCAGAATATCTAAATACTTGGTAATATAGCATCATTTGTTGTGGTATGCAGCATGAGTAGTGTGCAGTATGCACATATTGTGTATGCAAAAAAGTAGAAGTATAAGAAGAGTATAAAACAGAGCACATTTCATGGAAATTGTATATGCCACAATTCTTTCCCGTTCTTAATTAATTAGTTCATTGCAATATAAAATATATTTATTGTTGCATACTGCATAGTGTCTTACATACTACATACAGTAAATACTGTACAGTGAAGTATTCCATTCCACTGCTTGCTGCAGAAAACCTATTGGAGATGCCTTAGTGTGTTTCTTTCCATAACACCAGTAAAAACTAATCTGTATCGAGTCTCTCCTGTGTTGACCTGTTCTTTCATTGATGTTCCCGGGAGTGTTTTTGTAAGGTTTGGTGTGCTAATGAGGTCTCTGAGTAAGGGGGAGAGCAGAATGGGGAGTCATTATGATGTGGGAGACAAGAGGCAATGTGGGATTGAACTGTTTCATCTCGTGGGGCTGAATGAATGACTGACATTCATTCAGACAAGAGATTCTTACATGCCTAATCAACCTTCAGTGAACGTGTCAGGCTATTAGATATTCAAAAGATTACGGGGGAAAAAAAGCAGCAGAGGGCAAATAACGTTATCTGTATTCTTAGCCAGGAGAAACAACCTGTGTGAAATCCAGGCAAGCAGATTTTATGATGATGGCTCCATCATTTGTGGACCATGATAGGGATATAGAACAATGATAGGGTTCTTACATTTTTTTTGCGATTCATAAACCAACAGTATGCAACACTGGCTTCTGAAATCCGTCCTATGGGCCCCTACCACTGCACATTTTGTATGTCTCCCTCAGCTAACACACCTGATTCAGCTCATCAGCTCATTAGTAGACACTGCCAGACTTGTATTGTGTGTGTCCGATAAGGGAGACATGTGCAGTGATGGGGGTCTCCAGCACAAGTTTGAGAAGCAGTTCCCTACGCCAGTGATTCTCAATTCCAGTCTGTCTTATCTAACACGCCTGATTCAGATCGTCAGCATGTTGAGAAAGAGCTCCAGCTGAGCTGCATTTGACTGACACCATCTTCAAGTAGTGGTTTTACTGCTCCCTATGTCTTGAGAATGGGATAATATACATACCACATATTTTATATATTTTTATATGCACTATATGGTCAAAAGTATTGGAACACCCCTTTCTAATGAGCAGGTTTGACTAATTTCCAATTGTGTGCTTCTAATTTTATAGCAACATTTTGGACAGTACCCCTTTCAGTTCTAACATGACAATGCCTCTGTGTATGAGGCAAGGTTAAAAAGAAATGATTAAGTGATTCAGTGTGGAAGAGCTTGACTGGTCTGCAGAAACCTCTTGTGTGATTTGAAGAAACCTTGAGCTAAAAGCCCATCACAAGAGCATTTTCCAAAAACTTTCACAGAGCTGGAAATAAAATTTTGAAATACATGAATCTTTGTTGCCACAGTTTTGGAAGTGCCTTTTTCCGTTCTAAAGAAGGAGGTGCCAATACTTTCGTCCATATAGTGTATGTAACCCATGTAGCGTGTGCATACTCTAATATGCATATTTTACTTTATTTATTTATTTATTGCATTAGTTGACTAACAATCACAGTAAATATTGCTTTGGCATTTCCGTTCAGAGTAAAGTAATTATAAAGAAATGGCGAATAACACATTTAATTAAATATGATATTTAAAAGCACATGACTAAAATAGTATTTTCTCCAGTTTCTATCTTAGTTTCCTTTACAACTGTGTGTTCAGGGTGGTTGTTTAATACCCCAAGTTTAAAGAGTTTTTGAGTTTGTTCAAAACTTAGATTGTAAATGATGGATTCATTCATTGTACATTTCCTTTTAAAAGCATGCAATACACTCTCAGCTTTATGGCAAGCTCCTGAAAGGAAGATTGGCTCCGGATGCTGATATTTTCTTTTTTTTATTTCTTTTTTTTAATAGACCCCCACTGTAAAAGCCATTCAAATGGTTCGAGTGGACTAAAAATAAACCTCTTTTCCAGGTTTCCAAGCAACAGGCTTCTGACACAGATAAACACAATGCTCGCAACAGCCCTGAACCCCGATGGCCTTGATCTGTTCCTCCACACGTTCTGCCACTCCCCTCTGGAAGCTTGAGAAGCGAAGCGCTGCTGAGTGATTACCGTGCTCTCGCCTGTGCCACCTCTTCAGCCGAGCGCTCATATGAGATAATGAAAATTTTCTGAACGTAAAGGGAAATTAATTGTTTGGTGTGTGGCAGCCTAATACAAAAGCATTCCCACCAGTCACTTCTAATAATGGTAATTACTAAGATCTGTTTGTGCTAATTACCATGCAGTATTGTAACTACAGAGGGCTTGTTTGTGAGGCCAACCCTCAGCCTTCACTTTAGGAACCAGAGTTTGCCAGAAGTTACGTTATACTGATGTATTTCTCAGTTTAAAAAGTTTTGTTGCAAAGGCATATTTTGTTAATTTATGTAAATGTTACTGTACTTTTTCTAAATGCGTTCTAAAAAATGTGTGACTTCCTGGTGCTTTTTGTAAAAAGCTCAAGTGCAAAACAGAACATAAAGCAATCTCCACAAAAAAAAAAAGGCATCAGTCATACAGTAAAACTTTTCTTCAGCAGTCTGAAATTTCACTGGGGTGGTTATTGAAAATTTTGACAATTAGAAACCAGCTTATTTGAGTCCAAGTGGTCCTGAAAATCTGGTCTAGAACAAGTACTTGAGATGGACTTGAGTATGGTCCTGTCTGGATTCAAGTATTACAACACTGCTTGTTTGTCAAAGATTAGTCTAATATTTATACTTGGATTGTTATATATTAAGATTAAAAGTCTGGCTCTGTGAGAATTTTTTTTTATAAATAAATAAAAAACAAATAATAAAATAAAATAAATGCATTTGACATTTTAAAGAATTTCTGATCTTAATGTAACAGAAATAAATTAATCTCTTAGTTTAACTAAAAACCAATCCCTGGAACATGAAATTTGCGTAATCTAAAAAAATTTGCGCAAATGCAAGAGAATGGGTGCTTGAATCTTGCTTGAATGTTAAAAAAAAATAATAATTGTATACTTTGTTAAATAGAACAGTGCATCATTTGAATGAAAGATTGAAACTCCATGTCAAATATTGCTGTATTACCATCGTATATTATCAATGACTCGGTCTGTCGCTAGATGGAAGGGTTTTATAATAACTATGTTATGTTTGTATAACATAAAATAGGTAATTAAGATGTCACAGTGAAATAACCACAGGACAACGAAACTGCTGTTTTCAGCATATGTAAACAGGCATCACATAATCACAGATTTTTAACAGTGTTGATGATTAAACGTGAGTTTTTAGGAGAACTGAGATGAAAGGCATGGGGGCTAAAGCTCTCTAAACAGGGTTTAGTGATGCTTATGGTTTGCGGTCATTATGTAATGACTGTATCCATGCAAAACTAGTTTGAAATCCCACAGGGTTTGGGGAGGGGCATATATTTTGTGGTTGTCAAGAAAAGTGACATGACCAAATCCAAGCTAAACTCCTGATTAGCATAATGTAGCACCCAGATGTCAGGTTCTTAAAAGTCACTTTGGCTCTAATGTGACATCTTGTATTCTGACAAACTGTGGCGATCAGGTTCATAAACTCTCAGTGTGTTCTCATTCGGTGGGTGCTGTGAGTTTTACCTGTTGAGTTGTTGAAACAGAACCTTTTTTTCTGTATCGAACGAGTCAGTCATCAGTGTATAATCACGACACGAAAGACAGGCAGGCTGGAAATAACACTTGCCAGGGCAAAGCTCGCATTCAACCTTGAGCACATGATGAGGTATAAAGAAACTCTGTTTTCATTTTCTGGTGTAAGCAATTTGGTGTCATCTGTCAGCTCTGGTAGTCCATCGCTCAGCACTCAAGCATACAGCTTTATTTGTTTGCTATTTCATTTTTGCTGCCCTTCCTTCAAGGACCCATGGGACGGTCAGTGCTTGTTTTTGTCTGGCTACTCTGGAAGCAGCCAGTCAAAACTAACCTGTATAAATGCACTTACCACATTCATTATACATCTCTTCAGTGATTTTTCTCCTGTTCATTATAGAGCTTATGTATTTACATGCCTTAAAGCAGGGCTGCACAATGAATCATAATTAGGGTTATACCGATACAAAATATCACAGCTGATGCAATAGTGGATTATTTATCTTTATCTCCTGATAAACTTAAGATTTATTTAAACATACATCTGTCATGACAACTCTTGGACTGATTTGCATGGTAATATACAGTACATGGCGATGTTAATGTGTTTGGTCTTGCCAGAATAGATCTACAACATGCTACTGTGAGCATGTAAGAAATACTGCTGCTGAACATATAACATATATGAATAACCCCCATAGCATACATGGTTGTTACAACGGTCTCTGTGGCTCCCTCCGACCGTCATCAGCGGGAACCATCACCCGAGTATTAGTTCCGCCCGGACC
>JAUMHE010000077.1:11334810-11353556 GCA_032359235.1 Enteromius mattozi
TTCGGGAGGCGGAGCCGGCTGATTAATTCGTGCCGCGCTTCTCCTGAAACTATGTTATTATCAAAACATTCACTTAATTGAATGAATGAATTTGACATTAGACATTTAATAAGCAAAATTGCTCTTCCAAAAGTAAATACGTTTTGTAGGGATTTTTTTTTCTACAAAAAATATGTAATCACATAGTACAAAGCACAGTTTTATGGTCCGTATGAAATTTTTATGGAAAGTATATTTCCTCAATTCAGGCAGTTGAACCAAACGGTATAATGAACTCAGCTTATATGTCTGAATGCCCAGGGTAGAGACTTTTAAAAGCAAATCCCTGCCGTAGGCTGTGGCAGAACTGCCTCTGGAACAGGTAATGTGCCGAGGATCGTTGGGTCAATATGTTATTGAGGAGATGAGAGGTGCAGAAGCTTGGAGAGCCTGAGACATGGCGCAAAACTGGGGGAAAAGCCCAGGGGGACCTGCCTACCCAGGAGGACCTTGACGTTCACTGACCGTGAAACTGACAAATGGCCAGCAAAGCAGCCGCAGCGGTGTGCATGCGCACTGACAAGCCAGCTGAGCTACGTGACCATAGGCACACATGTGCACACCGAATTGAAGCTGTAACGCTAGCTTCCTGTCACACTCTGTAATGATACGGTATACAAACGCTAGAGGTTTGAGGATGTAAAATAGAAACAAACAGATTTCCTTGCACACGTTCACACTCGTGGGCTGCCGTGTTTAAAGCTTGCAACACTTCTAATGTAGTGACCTTTGCTGTTTTACACACTCATCCCCTCTGGCACTCAGTAGATTACATACAGCAATGCACAGACACATGCTCTTCTTAGTGTCCTCTTCTGGAAAAATATGTCACATCCTTTTGAGAGCTGTAGATTGTCCGACATGACGGGCACAAATTCCGCCTCCGGTTTCACAGCCACGGCCTTGGAGAAAGTCAAGGAGGAACGGAGCAAATTCAGACGATGCTATATCAATCTGCGGACAGAGGAACAGAATGAATTACGCTACCACCTGTGGTTCTCCACAGACATGAACAAGAAGCACCTCGCAGCCATTAAACTGTCTGAGAGATGACTTTGACTCACCTTAATGGATCAGGCCATGAGACTCGCTAATTAAAAGCTTCAGGGATCTATTTATAGGTCAATTTATCCGACGCCATACAAGCTGTCTGCTTGTGACTCAGCTAATTTCAAGCAATGGCTCATGCTGTGTGTACAGTAAACGCACAGGACGTTTCCCACTAGCTTTTGAATGCTTCATCACAGTTAAACAGTCTCTTTTAAGCAGTTATTCTTTATTCATTCATCTTACTGTGAGATTAACATTTGTGCTCCGTTCGATTTGTCTTCCCTGTCTTCTGTCTTAAGTGTGAATTACGACCCGAGATTCTTCAGTGAATTAAATGAAAATGATAATTGAGTGTTTGATGCTGCAGTTCTTTATTATTGCCCAATCTTCTGTTTTGTAGTCAAGTCTAATTTCTTAATACGTGTTTGTGGTCTTATTGAGAACAATTTATCAGTTTGCATTTTTTCAAAGAAAAAAAAATCCTTGTAATTAAATTAAATTTGCAATAACTTCTTAAAGTCTCAAAGACTTTTCTGTTTGTCTGATATTATCTAGGCCACATGATTTAGCCATTAGATGAACAGCTATTTATAGTCGAATACTGTAGCTACTCTACAGGCATTGTTTGGCTTATTAAAGTACTGTAGATAATGCAACAATTCTAAAATATCATCAGTAGTTATGTTATATTAATAAAGATTATAGCAGTAGAAATTAAACATTTAAAGGCATAGTTTCTCCTGAAGTCCTTAAAATGTTTAAGTACAAAAATATATATTTTGAAGAAATATCAGTTGGTTATAGCCGTTGACTTCCACAGGATGGAGAAAAAATGCTATGGAAGTCAATGGCTACCACCAACACTATCTTCTTTTGTGCTCAGAAAAAAGAAACTCATACAGGTTTAGAACAACTTAAGGGTGAGTAAATGATGACAGAATCTTCATTTTTGAGTGAACTGTCTCTTTAAATAAGACGTGGTAGCAATGGGATATGTGAAGATACTGTATGCTTATTGTCTGGTGTTAGTGGCCTCATTTTTTTATTATTTATTTTTTATATACATTCAAATTCCATCATTTTCTAGACTCATAGATTTTCTAGAGTCATAACCTTGTGGGCTGATTGCAGACATATGGTGCAGTAGCTCCTCGGGCGACCCGTGTTTCGGTCCCAGCTCATGGAGAGCCAACATGGACATGGCATAAACAAGAGACTTATTGAAATTTAAAGTGATTTTAAGTACAATGAAGCCTATTGCACATATGCAAATGAACTATGTTATATAAGTATGACCAATTTTATTTGCATACATAGACTATAATTATGTAGGATGATACATCATATAACAAATCTCATCTGCTTGATTGCTTGTTTCTTTGAAAATTGTAAACTACTGTATATTAACTCCCAGCTGTAATCTGCTTAATGCGACTGTAAGGCATGAAGATATCACAAAGATATCACAAAACATTAATATCACGATTTTCTGGAAAGCTGCTTAGAAACAATATGCAAAGTGCTAAATAAATCAATTTGACTTGACTTGGCATGTATGTAAATTCACTGTCAAGTCGGGTTCAGTTCTAGTATGTACTGTAACACCCACTTTTCACAATCCAGTCAGTTCTCGGAAAGACCAAATCAAACCATTTCTTGTTGAATATCTTGTCTTACTTTTAAATATATTACACTGCAAATATTGTCATGCTGACTTGAAAGCGCTCTCTCTGTTCTTCTCTACATAGATTAACCATCCATGCTGAGTGTCCTATGCATCTGGAGGATTTTCCTATGGATGCCCATGCCTGCCCGCTCAAATTCGGAAGCTGTAAGTAATTCTCTGTCGTCGTCATTTAGTTTTTCTAGATTGCATAATTGACAGCTGCTCAGATTCTCTGGAGTATGTTATGTACATGTTGCCTTGTGCGCATGTACACTGCGCTCGGTCATGAGCTCGACATCAAAATCTGTGTAACATACTGAACAGGATTAGGTGGGTGCAGGTTGAGCATCCAACTGCCTGTGACTACAGAAAGACTCTTGTTTGTCTTAAAGATAGTCCAGATCGGAAAATTCTCAGCAGCTTATCTTCTAGACACAGCTCAGAGAATCCAATAACGCAGTGTCTTTCTCCACAACTCAGAATGGCACATAATGTCACACCTGACACTTATTACCCATCTGCGTTTGCTCCTTGCGATAAACAACATCTATCCAAGTCAGCATTGTCGTTAGAATGCGACATAAAACCCCAAAGGCAGACTAAAAAATATGAACCTTGTTTTTCCTGTGTGGAGTCACCAGTCCTAAAACAAACAAACAAACGTGTTTCGTAATTCCCCTTCTGTGCAGAGCCTTAGATTAATAGCCCAGCCAATGACACCAAAGGTCACCATGACGCAGCAGTCACACCTTTATGAATAAAACATCCTACTGGGCAATAAAACAAAAGTCCTCTGCTCATACATTTTCAGTAGTGCCTTTCCCCCAGTAATACCTCTTTTTGACAGGCGCAGAATGGTGACCCTCATTGGATCTGTGATTCATGCAGCAGAAAGACACCACAGAATAGGCTCTTTAGCAAGACGTCGTACAGTGGGCTGCATAATTAGTGGCTTTGTTAACAACAGTCGATTATAAACGCTGTTCCCTCAATCCCCCAATCAACCCGCTCATTTGCTTTTATGTTTGTTAAACATAAAAGCAAAAGCGCCTTATATTGCAGTTACAAAGTTGTCTGTTCGTTTGTCTCTTTAAATATTTGACATGTTTCTAGACACGTTTTCCCACTTCTGTTTAAAGATCTGAGGAACAGTAGAAAAGCACTCATTTGGGTGGATATTTTGCATTGCTGGAGAAATGTTATCATTAATATTAATAACAGCTTGTTTATTCTCTTTTAAAGCAAGCTGAACACATCTTCAGCTATAATTTTATAACTTTTGTCACATACACTGTGATTTTATGGTGCTAATTAATCTGGTAACTGTCAAAATAACCACTGACTTAGATATTACAGTGCCAGAAGTGCCCTATAAGCATAATTATTATGCATCGCTAAGGAATACTTGATTCTAATTGGCGAGTCATGGCAACCGATGCTCCTTATACCACTCTTAGCCTGATTTAAAGTTGTTATTGTTGAATTCATAAAAACGACATGCTCATAAAAGTAATTTTTCATTAATAAGGGAATTTGTGCACAAACATTGATAGAAAGGCATTTTCTACTTACTTCCTTTACATTTTTTTAAGAATTGCATGATTTATTTTGCTTTTTGGTGTTCTGTCTGCACTGGCAAAAGAATACAGACATTCAAGGACCATTAACGCGAATGACAAAAAAAATCATCTTGATTCTCAACCGCATTCTATTTTTCTCCTTCTTATTTCTTTTCCATTATTTGGTCTGGTAAACAGGTAAAAGGGTCATTTCACACCAGCAGACTGAGTGTCCGGCTTTTATATGACTGCCAGCCATGATGATTTATAATTGAAGCTAATGCATAATGGCCAACAGAGTACAGATCTAAAGACCAGCTGCTCATTTTACAATAAACAACCATTTGAGCTGTGCGTGTGTGTTTTGTGCAGTAATATGTAAAACTGGTAACTTTCTACTGAGACTTAGAAACTATTTTTGGACTCTTAATCAAATTATAGCAAGGTCATTCGCATAAAAACAGTGTTAGAAAGTGATATTCGCTGAAATATTTCCTTCTCCAATCCAATTTGATTTGCTTCTAATTCATTCTCTTGTGTTCTATTCTCTTTCTCGCTCCCATCCCCTTATTAATTGAGTTTTAGCCCAGGCACTAAATTTAAGACTTTTTTTTGTAATGTGCTGAAAGTCTTTGACATTGTTGACCTTTTCAGCCTATAGATATTTCTTGCTGGCCAGACTAAATAAGAACCGATGCCAGTCGTACATTTTAAATATTTATTTAAACATGGAATAATGCACTTCATTATCAATTACTATTCATAATGGATGAAGTGGCATTAAACTTGATGTGTTTAGCTTTTGATTAATGACCTTCCAACAGAATAAAACAATAACGTTTCTCTGTGGCCATCAAAATTTAATTAGCAAACCTCAGCCTGCTGTGTGAATTATGTTTTTAGCACTAAGCCTGCCAGCTTTTCTCCCGCTCACTTGCTCAGAGTCGTGTGGGCGCACATGTGTCTGTCTGTGTATGTGGGTTGTTTGTTCTGTTTACGGACCCCAAGATAATTGTTTTTCATTCTCTTTTGCAAAGTTCGTCCTCCTGTATTCAAACACAATAAGTCTTGTGTTATATTTCCCTGTTATAAACATAAGATTCAAGGAAGCTGCTAATCGGGGGGAGCAGTTGACCTATGGTTAGTCAGCTTTTATTAAAGTTGCATTCCAATTGCCCTTATTGAGATGCATTTATTCATTTTACTGACCCCTATTTTATCATGAGCTCTGTTTTGTTCCAAAGTATGAATTTTCAGTTGCTGTTTTTCTAACCCAGTAACTATATCATTCATGGATTCTCTCAGAAGGCAGACAGACCAGCAAAATGTCTTTGCATTCAAATTGCAGTGCCTTTTTAATTGGTTATCAGTACATCTTTTTAGTTCACATAAAATTTTGTAAAATAGGTTGAATTATGTATACACTACACTTTTAATGAGCAAATGATTACTAGCCAAGATGAAATGTAATTATTGTATTTTGTACAAAACTTACTCCAAAACTAACCCTAACCAACCTAGTGAAAAAGAAATATACTTAAATGTATTTGAATTACATTTATTTCATACATAGTATACTACGAATAATATCTGATTGTGCTAAAGTGGAACTATTGCAAGTATACTTTAGGTACACTTTAAATATTTAGCATTTAAAGGGCAATATTACACAATCCTCATTAAAAGGGACATTAACGCGCAATTTAGGCTTATTAATAAGAAATATGCATTGTTCACAAGTAATACTGCATATAAAATTGAATTAAAAAGTTATCTGTCAGTAAATATGTTAATAGATTTGAACTCTACTTAGTATGAAATAAATATATTTTAAATATATTACTTTTTTTTACTAGGGAATAAAAGTGCATTATGTATGCAATAAAGTGTAAACAAATATGTTAATATCTGTATACAGCATGTAGATGCTAACAGCCCTTAGGATGGTGAACAGTTAATAAACAAATAACTACAGCCTTGTGTAGCGTAAAAATCACAAAAACTCCCTAAAATACACTAGTGATGGGTCATTCATGAACTATTTATTGATTGTGTCTGTCACATGAACGAAAAACTCAGGAGGCAATCATTTCTTCTCATAAATTATCTTTGGATGCATTATATTGATTTCCTTATTCGCAATATGATCAAGATTGTGTAGGTGGACATGTTCCATCACTATTATTGACCTTAGTCAGATTAAACACCATATAGAATTTCACACAGATGAAAATGAGACTGTGAGGGATAGACTTACAGTTTGAATTCATGTGTGAAAACTTATCCCAGAGTGCTAATTACACAAACATGCACTAACATGTATTCAAGGGGGTCATTATTCACACATAAAACAACACACATATGACTTATGTCAAAGTTAAGGTTAGATCATGATTCCATGATTATTTATGTACTGGTATAGTGGCTGCTAAAACTATTTAGTCAAAAGTATTTATTTTCATAAAGCCTGCATTACGAATGTTGACATGCAAAATAAATCTAAATGTAAGGTTGCAAAGGGTAAACCTGATATTCACTGCTAGTTAAACTAGCCAGACAGTCTAGAAGTAGTGTTTTATGTGCACTACTGTCGCCACTTTAGCATGTAGATATGGAACAAATACCCATGCAGTAAATGGTAAAAGTGAACAGCATCATAACTGTTTATAGAAGTTTGGTCAGAATAAACCAGTAATGCGGTGCTTTGTCTTTCTAAGATGCCTACACAAACAATGAGGTTGTCTACATCTGGACAGCAGATGATGAGAAATCCGTATCTGTGGCTCCTGATGGCTCTAGACTCAACCAGTATGACCTGTTGGGCCATGTCATTGGCAAAGAGACCATCAGCTCCAGTACAGGTAAGGACTTTTCACTTCTGATTATACAGGGAAATTAAAACAGCTCAGAAGTGCAAATGAAGAAGTGAAAATATAACATTTTTTAAAACATTGCATTTCTGTTATTTATAGTTTTAATGCATTATTTACTATTATTCTGCAATGTGGAAAATGCATGTAAATCATGTTATCTTTATTGTCAATGACAGTGAAGAGTGCATAATCAGTTACTAAAACCAGCATTTTCAGAGCTGTTTCTATGACGTGTTAGACCAGGAAAAGTGAAACAAGCATTCAGACTGAGAGTTTCAATAATGATGCAGTTATGATATAGTAATGAATTCATATATTGATTGCATTTACAGTATTACCCAGCTTATTTTCCAGTTTATACACCACCAAATCCTGTGTATTCACCCTGAATGCTCCGGTCTGCCTTTTAAAAGGTATCATTGAAACATCTGCCTTCCTTTGTTTATCAGTATTTGAGGCATAGTTACAGATTCATGCTGGATAATGAAAACCTCTCTTGCTCTTTAACACAGTTTATTTACATGCATGAGTCTGTAATGCTCTTCTGTACATAACCTTCCCTTTATGAAATCTCTCTTTTGCAGCTGACAACCTGAATTAATTAATTTTGCTTGCTTCCCACATGCTTTTCTCCTTTCTTCCAGCTTCGACATGCGCTTACAAATTCCATTTTGTCTGTTTGTAAAGTCATTTATCTAACCTGCTTTGCAAGCACCTAGCTTATCGATTGCTTTCTGTCACAGTTATTGGGGTCATACAGCCTCTGTGAAGCAGGAAGGACTCAAACGAGTATGAGTGCACAAGAAAAGTGTGTGCTCAATAAGACGATGTGCACATGTCAAAATGAGAGATGAAATTGACCTCAAGTCCACATTATTTGTGGTGCACTTCTACAGACAAATGAGTATGCTTTAATCCAAAGGTATTATATAGTTCATAAAAGTCCAGACTCAAAATTTCTCTCCCAGCAAAAGTTTGGGTCCCACTTTGTATTAGGTAGACTTAACTACTATGCATTCACATCATTAATAATGTACTGTTTGTGTTCATATTGTTTTCAAAACACTTTTGCTGCTATTGACGGGTGGTATGGAAAAGGTTAGGTAAGGTTTAGCGGTATGGGTAGGTTTAAGGGTGGGTTAAGGTGTAAGGGATGGGTCAACAGTGTAAAAACTGACTAAATTAAAGAATATGAGTATACTGAAAGGCAAAACCTATGAATAAAACTAAAAATGAACATTGGCATACTGACAGCTACAGTGGGTTGCTAAAATAAGAAGTCACGAATCCTAAATAGACAAAACATTCATTCTAAGACTGCATTCTTCAGGAAACACAGAAATACTGATCTAGCATTGAAGTAGATAGATAGATATAATAAGATAATATAGCATATATATGAATGTGTGTGTGTGTGTGTATGCATAATGTAGGCCTTGTTCAATCAGATGCAGCTTCTACGTCATCTTAGTTGTGTAAAGACTGTTTAAAAATAGAGCAACAATTATATTTATGAGTATATATTTGTGACAAAATATCAATAATAATGCATTTGATCATGCTTCCTCATTCGTACGTAAAATTCCTCAATAAGGATTTTCCTTTCTCCTGAGCAATTCAAGCTTGAAATTCCACCTAATTGCAATTCCCACAGAATGCATTCTTGCATTCAGAAACAGCTGGATGGAGTGCAGCAGAGTGGAACAGAACACAGGGTTCTCAAGAATTTGAGAATCTGACACACGTTTTAAGGGGACATTACATAGACATATAGATTTTATTCAGTACAAACTCTATTTTCCATCTCCTTACAGGCTTTTTTAGGGTTTTAAAATGTTATGTTTGATTTACAAGTCATGAAGCATGAGGTAAATAAATAAATAACTCGCAAGATTTAAACTTGTGATTACTGTCCCTGTGGGGACATTTAGTCTACATGATGTAAGGATTACCAGGACCTCACACACAAATTGGTGTGTCACTATTAAGATGCATTTAAAAAAAAAAAAAAAGCTGTGGTTGTTTGTCAGTGGCTCAGAAAGGGTTTGTATCAACTTGCTTCCAGATGAGACACCTATTTTACTGTCCCCCCTCAGCTGAAATGGAAAAGACAAATGTTCCAGTGTTTGTTTTTAAAGCACCAGAAGCATCTGTTTATTTTTCATTTTGTCATTTTAATTGTCCTCTGCTCTGCCTCCCAGTGCAGGGAGAGAATGCTAACTCAGTCGAAAATTGCTTTTCCCACAGAGATTAGAATTTCAACCTTAGGTCTTGTTCAAGGAATATTTTATACACCCAAAAATGAAAATTCTGTCATTAAAAGAATACACTTACAGAATGCCAGGGGTTTTCTTTTCTAGAGCGAGGACTGATAATGAGCAAATACAGTTTATGTCACTATATATGCTATATTACAAATCTTCTGAAGTCATACTATATGGTGCCCAGCACTGTTCACTTTTGCACATTGCCAAATTTGGTTCTGAAGTAACTGAATGCAACAGCTTGAATAGGTTTGTTTTTGCTTTGGTACTATTTCCAAAAGCACAGTTTCAAAGTTCTTCTTCTGCCGTTCATTTTATGTTTTCATTCCCAGCTGAACATTTGATTTTAAACAATGATTATGTGGGGGGAATAAATAAGATGATTGCAATACTAAGCATTTAGTATAATCACCAGAACACAACAATATAATCTTCTTTCAATACTACATGTAACAGTCAGTACATTTATAGCAAGCAATACAAATATACATTTCAAATCAGCTTTGTTGCTAAATTAAAAAAGATAATACAGGCTACACCTGTTACATTATAAACTGCACTTATATTACCTAACTGAGAAATATTTCTATACTATACAGTGTGCTCTTAAAAGGTTTAATACAGATATGACATGGCGGTTGCTTCATTTTAAAGTGTTAAATACATGCTTTATAATACTAACAAACAATATGTTATTAATAGGCATGCTAATAAGCAACTAGTTGATAATGAGAATCAGTCCCTATACTAAACTGTTATCAATATGGCCATGGCGCTTTGTGCTGGAACAGAATTTGCTGCAAAATCTTGAAATGTTCTCATTGTACCATATAAATGAATCTTTGCTGTATGCTGTAGCAAAGAAGAAATGGAGAGAAATGCCTGAGTGTCCTGCTTCTCCTGATCTATGATAGACCAGCCAATTCTTTAGATTTTTATGGAAATGTACAAAATTTTGAAGCAAACTGAAATTACTTTAGCAGTGCAAATTGGCCATCTGACCTCTGATTTTAAAGACATAATTGCAGCCCCTCATGCTCTGTCAGACCTTCAGAGAGAACTAAATGGTAGGGCTTTCAGATTGAGCAATTGTCTGTCACTTCCTTCCCACTGTTAAGGTTAGAACATCCAATCTTGCCTAGCCATGCTGGGAAAACACTCGAATCCTCCGTCGTTGGCGCTGTGATCTACAAGAAGCAATCAGTTAAACCTCCTCTCCAACACAAGACCCCCACCTCCTGTATCTCAGTTGCTCTTCCTGCGTGATCATCCATAAATAAAATTCTGAATATTTTAGTCTATGTGTTGTCTCATCAGTAATTCAACCTTCTTATGGTCTCTCTCTTTTTCTTTTCTCATTTCTTATATAGGAGAATATGTGGTGATGACAACGTATTTCCATTTGAAAAGGAAAATTGGCTATTTCGTGATCCAGACGTATCTCCCCTGCATAATGACCGTCATTCTGTCTCAGGTCTCCTTCTGGTTGAACCGGGAGTCCGTTCCAGCACGTACCGTCTTCGGTGAGCTTTTCTTCCGTTTGTTTACAAATGCACAGATGTGCTCTGCGAGTAATCCGCCAAATAATACGTCCGGCGCAGAGCTGCTGTTTACATTATGAGACTACATCAAAACACGCTGCGCCTTATATTTGCAGAGATGCTTTTGTTTTTATCTGCCATTATGAAACACCAGGAAACCTTCGGCAAACAAGAACACTGGGGATTAGGTGAAAAGTTTGCATTCTGTACGAAAGATTTCAGAGAAGACCTAAACCTGGATAGTGATGGATTCTGTTTTGAAACAGTGTAATTACCACAGCCACCACACAAGCACCTAATTAATTACAGATTAGATGGACCTAAACCTGGAGTCAAATGAAGTAAAAAAAAAAAGTAATGCTGACAGGACAGAAAAGGAAAAGATAAACACAAGAGCGTTGCAGCTGTATCTCCTTCAGCAGCCTATTCACACAGGATCTTTAAGCCAGCTGAAGTTCAGAGATTATAGCTTATTGAGCTCACATCAACTTTGGCATGGTGTCTGACTTCATCTGTGGTTTGCTTTTATCGAGGGCCGGAGCATCAGGTGCAAAGCCGGGCTCATTCTGCCAGCATTACTGTGGAGGATGTTACTGATGAGAAAGTTTCTGCAATCAGCTACAGAATAAATGAATTTCTGACACTTCTCACAAACCCTTCTTGATAGAGTGCAGCAGCATTTCATGCACCACTGTCCTGAAAAACCGCAGCAAAAGATATGGCATTTTAAATTACATTATATTACAGATTGCAATCCGAATATGATTCACAGACGTTGTAGGGTTGTTTTTTTTCCCTGACTCATTCAAGCCAGGCAAACTGCATGATTTTCATGGAGACACAATTTTTCAATAGGAGGAATCGCTGACATCTCTGCCTTGTCTACAAACTGTGTTTTAGAATCTAATACATGTGAGAACTCATACAAAAAATAATGCAAGATTATGCGAGAGACAGACTTTCTCACGCGACAATTTTGCCGGAGTCAAAATGAGTGCTAAATTGTGCAGTGTGAATACAACATGCTGAAACAAGAGTCTTCATATTGTAACATGGCTGTTTCAGAAATGGAGAGTTGGGTCTATATGCAGTAGACACATTTATTTAAAGGTCCCATATTGTACACCTTTTTGGAGTCTTATTTTAGGTGTTGATGTCCTTAAGAATATATATTTGCAGTATAAGTAACAAAAACGTAAACTTTTATAAGTAAAAAAAAAATCACTGCTACTTTATGCAGACTGTGTGCAGTTTACTGTGGATGAACCATTTTGAAAATATCATGAGAAAAGGCAGGAAATTTCAGATATGACAGTATGGGACCTTTAAACAAACACAACAACAATAAATCCAGGTAGAAAAGAAAGGTAACACCTTATTTTATGGTTACACCTATTAGTAACTTATTAGCATGCATATTAGAATATTAGCCATTTGTTAGTACATATTATTCTACATGACCTTGCATCACTAATCCGGGTAGGATTACCTCGATTTAACAACTACCTTACTAACTATTAATAAGCAGCAAATTAAGGGTTTATAGAGGGAAAAGTCGTAGTTAATAGTTAACAAGTGTTATATTCTAAAGTGTTAACCACAGAACATAATTGCTAGGGTTTAAATCCACAATATATTATGAGATTAAACATGGAACAGGCGAAAGTGATAAGTTGCTTTGGAAGGCAACTATGGAAACACACTAAGAACTAATAAAGCAAGGAATTTGACAAGAAGTAAAACCATGAGTACAGGAACTACATATAAAAAAGTTTCTACTGGTTCTAGTTAAGACTCAATATAGATTAAAGATCACCCACGTGAAATGACAGTTCCATAAGAAGGTCAGTGGGGGAAAACAATGAGTTGCTGTTTATAAGTGGTCATTTCTATTAAGATGTCAGTTTAGAAGACAGCTGATTATGCAAGCGGTGTAAAGCAATTGTTACGAACACAGTTTTGAGTGCTGTAGTAAGCCTGGTTCCTTTTTAGTAACTTTAGCACAACCCCCCGGATGAGATGATTGACTGAAACCCGTATAGAAACATGCTGTCTCAAAACCGTGCCAGCAATATAATAGAATATAATTTGCACCTCGGAGCAGACCTAACACAATAAAGGCAGTCATTGTTGGTTGTCAATGTAGGTTGTGTAAGACAGTTCTGGGATGCAATTATACAGAAATACAAAAATAAGACAGATTTCCACAGGCATTTCAGAATTACCATGAATGAATGGTCATTTCAGATGCTGTGCAACAAGATCGGTTCGCAGGTTAGTCAGTTTATGCCATCCCATGGCACAAAATCACATTTATTTTTCGATGTGCATGGAGGAGTTTATTTGCAAAGTGCATTTTAACACTTTTTCACACAAGCCAAAAACCACCTCAAGCAAGCATAAAGCACTTTTGTGCAAATAATTTGTTGTTGTTGTTGTTGTTTTTTTTTTTTTTTTTAAAGATGGCATTTCCATCATTCGATTCTGAAGCAATACTGCAAAACGTTTCTAAAATAATGATGCAAAACAGCTAATGAGGCAAGAGAACACAATAAATAGAAAGGAAAGCACGCAAAGGACCAAGTGAGAACAATTCGTTAAACTAGGACTAGAAAATGACTAAATGAGAGGATGTGGTAAAGTGAAACAAGGAGCAGGACAAGGGGAGCACATGACCAATATAAACAAGATTAAGCTGTATGCTCACACACAGAACAAACACAGAAACATATACACAAAATACACAAAATACACAGAGCCCTTCCAATTACAATCCTATCATCTTCTAGTTTTCTTCTCTGTCTGTCCTTTTCAAAGTCCCTAATGTTTCTACACCTAAAGTTAGTATTTCCCTTCAGTAAATATTGAATAATCCCGCTTAGGTTCTTGCACTGCTACTGTTACCACTGAATGTGTTTTATCGTTTCCCTTTCATCTTCTTTGTTCTTTATAAAGCTTCCTTTGCTTTATTCATTGTTGTCTTTTATCTTGTGCCAACTATATAATTTTCAAGCTAAAACTAATACATGCAGTGCAGTTTGCTCAGGTGTGTAGTCATATTTCATCTTCACCATCTTATTCTTCGCGGCCCACCTTCACCATTATCCTTTGCACGCCCACAACCTTCAAGACAGACTCCTTAGAATTGGTGTTCAGCCCACACAGGCTTAGATATTCACACATATTTTAATACTGAGTGGTTTTCTTAAGCATGCATCACTATTTTTTTTGTTTGTACTTTTTTTTTTTTAATATATTGAAAAAAGTCCGTGCAATTTGAATAAATTGACTTAGATAATAACTAAATTAAATGCATGACTGTTTCACCGGTCATTAATACATTTTTGGTCTTTAGTGACCTGGACCTATATATCTAACATGGAAGCATCTCTAATTTATGCAATAACATAAGTTCAACTTTTTGGAGACCAACGTTCTTCATAATATCTTCTTTTATATTTAACAGAAGAAAATAATTCATTTTAAGGGTGAGTAAATGATGAATGAATCAATTATAACTAGTCCAAACAGACTGTAGTAATTCAGAAAGGAACAATGTTTTCAGAATAGAACATCACATGAGTTGTATTAAAGCATTTGACTGTTAAGGTAATTAAGAAGAAACAGCAAAGATACAAGCAGAAAAAAGCTGTTAATTTCTTTGTGTCAAAAGAATAAAAAGCTGTGAGTGCTCTGAATGCTGCAGTAATTAGTATCCTATCACACATCTTTTCATAAAAACAAGTGGGAGGTTGTATCCGACTGATTTCCCATTACCCAAGTTGAGTCTATAAACGTGACTAATCAGCAATCATGCTCTGGGTAAGAATTGCATCATTAACTGGTCGCCACACTTCTCTGAAGAAGCCAGTCATGCTCTCCACCTCCATAAGAAATTCCACTCCATCTTTTGCGACTTTAACTTCTTGTCTACTTCTGCTATTAACATTCGCTCCTGCTTATCTTGTCCAAAAAAGTGTTCAACAGCAACCCCAGGTGTCTCCCACAAGGCGACTGTGCCAAGACTAATCAGTGATCTGGACACCTGCTGGTTTTTGGAGTGCAAACACATGACCGGAACGAGCTATTTAAATGTTCTACCCTTTTTTATAGCCAACTTTCATGAAGTTGTCTTGGTTGTGTGGAATCATAAATACAAATACAATCATTAAAAAAATGTATATATTCCTTGTGAAAGGAACATATAGTGTGACATTTCCAATAGAACTCAAATTATATGTTTGAAAAACACTATTTTCATACACATAATTTGAGCTTTATTTAAATTTCACACAATATGTTCCTTTCACATGGAATATTTAGAAGCCAGACTTTATGAAATAAAGTCCTAAATCTATACAATTTGGAACACTTATAGTGATGGTCATAAATAATAATCTGAACAATTTTGAGGTATCTAGGACCAACTGTGTAGAACCACCATCACTGTCATTATATCTGTGATGTGAAGACTATTCTCATAGAATTAGAACAGTTATTACTGCTATCATTATAGATATTGTCCATGGTGTAAAAGGGCCTAAAGTTATTATGGTTATGTCCATATATGGTGTGATAAATCGATCCAGTAACTATCATGATAGGCCTTGTTTTTTCTTTTGGTTTTTTGGGTTTTTTTTTTGGGGGGGGGTTCACTAGTCCAGTTTACTAAAATTGACTTAGATGATACCTATACAGAAATGACTGACCCAGAATTTTAATATACATATTTGTTTAAAAGTTATGTCGCAAAGTTAACAAAGTTGACCAGAATTTGGTTGAGAGTTCATAACTTGGCAATACTTTGATCTTTTGGAATTAAATTCGGTGTGCTTTATCAGCACCATGATCTGAGCGGTTCGTGTCGTAACCGAAAAATTGCTATTTTTGCATTTAACTTTAACATTTGTCAGAAAATAATGATCTCGATGGATTTTATGGGTCATGCTGAGTTTATGATGATGTTTGGAATGATATGCACAGAAATTACTGAACAGATATTTGGTATTCACTATCATTCCTAAGAAATCCCTTTATACATTGTGTTTGTTAGTTGTTCTGTGCTATGTTAGTTTGCATGGTAATCAGAAGCCAGTATTTTTATTGTGGCTTTTTGGCTATGAGGGTAATCATAAATGTTAATAAGCATATGTGCAATAACAGCACCTTTACTTTGCATTACACATCTTTTATTTTGCACTATATTGTATATGTCAGTTTACTGTGGTTGTCTTTATTGAGAATTATGTAGGGATTCAAACATTGGCCGATATGTAAAGCGCATTTTGTCAGTAAAGCTGTTGTTCACTGACAAGCTGTGCAAAACCTAGCTTATAATGAGCATGGAGGCACAGCTTGTAGTGAACAATGGCTCTGTGTAGCAAATGCTGCTCAATGTGAAATCATGCATGTGATGGCATTTACTGCTGATTACAGAACCGGCATTACTGAAAAAATGCACTATTACATAGCTGCCGATGTTTATTTTGAATCCCTAGATTTATATAATGTTATTATGTGTCAGTTCTTACATTGCCAATCCTAAAGAGCTGCTGAGCTACTCTGTTTTTTTTTTTTTATTAGCGTGTAGCATGTACCTTATTGTAATTGTTAGAATGGTCTGGGATGAGTGATTTCCACATAAAACTGATTGTGCAGACCAAACTGTAAATCGTAGAGACTTGAAACATGGAAGGATGGTAAGTACAGTACTCACATGGCCTACAATATGCCCGAGGCTCACCCCAATTGTACTGATGGGGCACTACAAAATGCATGTCTTAGATTCGATTGTGAGCCTTGCAAAATTTTCGGTCCTAGGTTTTTCATCCAATCGGAAAACACTCTCAAAATTCTCTGGAGAGTGAAAATCTCTAATTATCAAAACAAAGTTGAACTTTCAACTCACAGCTGCAAAAGGACACCAAAACTTTAGAAGGGGGCAGGGCCGCTTTTATTAAATTACAGTACATATAACTCCTGAACGGAATGAGATATCCTGTCAAACTCTGAGCACTTATGCAAGAGCTCAAGCGTAGGTCATAGGAAAAAAAATTGTGGAGATTGGCCATTTGGTACCGCTAGGTCATGATCCAAAGTGCCACAAGTGTCTATCGGAACATTTAAATATCTCAAAAAACATGATGACTTTTGAGCACCTATTAGACAAGGTTAACGGAGGCCAATCAGAACGAAACTCAATGGGCCTGTTGGACTCACAGCCCCAAAGGTCTGTGTGAAATTTAAAAGAAATTGTCCACTAGGGGGGCGGTATCGCATTTTTGAAGTCGTAAACGATTGTACATTGAACGATTTTCTGCACATACTCGTGATATTTGTATCGTATGATAGACCTCCTCGTTCCAAACAACTTTGCCTCTAGAACCACTGCTGTCAATCAAACTATTTTTTAAATTATTGAGAAGATGTGAAAAGCCTTTTCTGTAATATACTATTTAATGAACAATGCTCTTTGAGCTTCTCAGCTTTGTTTGTGCTGAAAACTACTGCAGTTATGCTGGTAGGCTCCAATCGAGAGGTATTAATGAGGTGTAGAGCAGACCCTTATTGATATTCCACAAGGCTCGCACACCTATGTCTGCAGACGTGATGAAACAGCATGGAATCAGGCTGCTGGCTGGACATTGAAGTAATGGAGCGGCCAGGCTGGTAGACAGCCAGTGCTAAATGTGGTGTTTTCCAAGGTGCCTGGAGGTTGTACTGTGCAGGTCTTCAAAGCCAGCTCCCCTAAGCACTAAACGTCAGCAGCTTTAGCACACCAATCTGCCATCTGACTACTGCCCATAGATTTGGCAGTAATCATAAATGGCTGTTTTCTGTTGGAAAATATTTTTGCCACAGGAGTTAGTTCTTGCTGAGATGTTACACACTTCCACCAAGACACTTGCAAATTCTTGAAAATGTCTGCGGGGGACACATGGTTATACATGGTTTCCTACTGCACGAATGAACACCTGTCCTTTCTGTTGACTCCCTGTAGCATTGTCTTGGGCTTAGATTACAGACAATGCAATTTATTTCTCTTGCTGCATCTGCAGTCCTCATGCCTCCTCCAGCAGGACTATGGTATGTTAAAGCAGGTGAGCAGAGAACCTGGGCAACTTTCTTCTGGTGTTTTTAATAGTCAATAAAAAGGCGTATGTACTGTCTTCAGTTATTATAACTGTGACCTCTACTGCCTATAAGCCCTAAGTGTCTTAAATGAAATGTGTTACACTGTGACATGTAGCCATCACAGAAGCAGCATTTGAATAACTGACTCATTTAGGCTGTTCAAAGTCGATTATTTTGTTTGGGAGACAATAAATGCAAAGTTCTGGTATGAAACTCTAGATGACAGAGTATGATCACAATGACATCATCACATGTCACAGCTGATTGGTTTTCTCCTGTATCGGTAGCCAATGATCTCGCTGCTCACCATTAAAATACTCGTTCAGTGTTTGCTATAGCAGCACACTTCCGAAACCCTCCACCTTCCACAGTTCCACCTGTTCTAGCTCTATGGGGGGGGGGTCATATACAGTGGGGCAAAGAAGTGTTTAGTCAGCCACCAATTGTGCAAGTTCTCCCACTTAAAAAGATGAGAGAGGCCTGTAACATCCAAATGCTCTCTAGCAAACTTCAGACGGGTCTGGACATGTACTGACTTAAGCAGTGTGGTTCTGGGATTTTTGCTCACAGTTCTTGTGATCATTTTGACCCCACGGGGTGAGATCTTGCATGGAGCCCCA
>JAUMHE010000077.1:11360355-11384718 GCA_032359235.1 Enteromius mattozi
GACTACTTAGTGAAGTGAAAAAAGTGTTGTTACCAATGTCCTGTTACACATTTGTACTTACACACACCATTCTGAGGTTTGTTACATGTGTGTAGTTACAGAAATATTACAGCTGTAGATACTATGTAGCTTACACTGTGGTTACATACTAGATACACATCTAGTTACTATGTAAGTACACAGGTATTAGGGACATTTAATATAAAGTGGGACCTAAATATATATATAATGCAAAATCATACAAGTAATAAATACCGCCCAAGTGATTGCCCGCGGAAAATGATCAGTAATCTTATGCGTGCCTCCTTTAGAGTTTCTGAAGAGGTCTTAACTCAATGTCTCATGCTTTGTTACGATTTGCCAAGACACAAAAAGATGCAATCAGAATCAAAATGAATGGAAACTCATTTCTCAATCATTTATTTTCAAGACCGAAAAGGTTTGTAAAATTACTGTAAGTCAGCAGTTTGTTTCTGTTATTTCTCCCAAGTAATTTGAAGAGAAACATCCATAACAAAAGTGGTACTTCAATTAAGAGTAATAACATATTCTCCTGGGCAAACACACTCCAATCATATTCCAATTAGACTATTTGAAAGTTTCAGTCTTTCAATTTTCTGATTAGTTTTATAAATCAAAAGGGAATTTTTAGGTTGAAATTAGCTAATATATTAGAAAAGACAGTGTTTATTTCCATCTCTGACCAAACCATTGAGATTTGAAAATGCTTCACTGTGTTGCAGTGATATCCCAGTCAGTGGCTGTCAAACTCTTAGCAATGAAGATGATAGATATAGGTATTAAATATTTAACCTAGCTCAGAAAATATTACAATCTTTCAAGATATGGCTTCCTTGAGGTTTGCTGAGGTGGAAGTTCTCCACATAATTACAACTGACCATTGCATATAACCATCTCAGTATATAGAAATGTTATAATTACCCAATGACTGCTTATGAGTTACATTGTTAGATATTACAAGATATCGTCAGAATTATTTTCAGCTGCTCCAGTAGCCTTGAAGATGGGGTCTCCACATGAGGAGTTTAGTAGATGCACGCTGAAATTGAGGATATTACTTTGCGCAGCACGAATCCAGAGTCGTTCTCCTTTAATCTGAGGATGTCCTCAGGAAGAAAACAGAGATCTCCTCAGAACAGAAAAGAATATATATCGGATTTAAATCATGTGTGAAGCGCATGGTTCCATCCATCCACCCAATCCATTCTCCAAACGCCTGTCCTCTGTAGGGGATGCTGGAGTCTATCCCAGGGACTTTGTGAAGCATATAGTTTAATGATATAAAAAGGCTGTTAATGTAATACTCACCATAGTCACTTTTGCATTAGGTTATGGAAATGCAGCAGCCATTATCATTTTTATGATGAGGCAGGAATTCTTTGTTGGAGAAAGGAGCCACAGAAGAATCCAGGTTTTACAGCTGCTATTTTCTGGTGCCTAAAAAGGACCACGGTTTGTGGCCAGTCCTGAATTTCATGTTTAGGACACATAATCTCAAAATGTTGATGCTGAAACACATTTGTCTCTGATTCAAACAGGATTGGTTCATAACTATAGATCTGAAAAAAGGCATGTTTCATTTTGAGAGCAGTAATTCCCAACTACGCTTCTTGAGCACATGCAACACATTTCAAAACCAAATGGACTGTATAAATACAAATGCTCATATTACTACAGTGTTGTCTGAAATCTGTGTCTAAAAAGCTCATAAGAGCAATCAACAAGACAAAATTTCTATTCTTGTAAAGCACAACAAAAGTAGAATAAAAGTTACATTTGTTTATAACAAACATCGCCATGATTGACTTTCAGGGATTTTATCAATATTTCAGTGTTCTCTTCAGCATTTATTATTATACAGTATGTGGTAATTATCATAAATGTAATTTTTGTACTTTTATTAGGAGCATATAATGTAGTATTTAGTTTAATTTTAAACTTTTACAAAAAAAATACATTTTGTTGGTTATCTATGCTAATATTAAATAGCATTTTGTATTATTTATTTAGTAATAATTTACCTCCACATCATCTAGTCAAATTATAAAAAGTGATTTGTAATATTAGTTGCAAAAGTTGTCATGATTTGTCAAGCAAATTTTCTCTGTTTTTGTTAATGTCTTGAATTGATAAATTGCTCTCAGGAGAATCTTGATTGTAATTTGTTAACAGAGCAACAGTAAATGCGAATCGATACAGTTTTGTGCACTGTGGGAAATGATATATGGCATACAGAAAAAGTGCAGACGTGCATTTTCTGTAACTGTCATCAAAACTGTAGCTATAGTTTACATCAGGGAATACTGACAGAGTACACTGTTGACAACATAAACATCTTGTTTGTGAACAATCACACAAGGATTTGTCATTCTGATGGCACTGATACGTTCACTGATAAATGACTTACTTTTGAGAGATGATATAAGGATTTTGATCAAGTTAAAGGCTTTTGCAGGTAATGCATTGTGGGTGTTGTTTATATGAACTGTTTTGAGAACAGCTGATTTGCAAATGTTAAAGGTGATTCATACCAAAAAAAAATTAAGAAAAGTGTAGTTCTTTGGTAGTTCTGTTTATATCCCTCCATTATGTTATGTTCTTAATCTCAGCTATCACCTGAACTACAAAAGTTATTAAGTTGCATTATGCTGTTTTTTTCTACATGTACTTTGTTTGCTGTTTCATGCAGTAGAGTGCATAATTTTCTTTCAATTAAATATTTGGTGTTTTAAAAGCTTCGAGGCATGTTTACAATTCAAAGAATCGTCTCTTTCTCTCTCTCTCTCTGTACTTTGTACTTGTTCAGCAGTTGTAGTGTTGATCACATACTAATTCTCTTCTTAGTATTTTCTCTGTGAACTCCAGGAGCTTATCTTGCCAATACTCAATGCAAATGAGACCTAAGCTAAAAGTAACAGTTGTATCAGTGTGGGTCATGATAGGCTTGTAGTTGGGATCCTTTACTAATGCTGGCATAAGCTCAGACTGTGATTTAGAGACTCAGGTGCTTGTGTAGTAGCAGGGATCGATGGCCTGTGATTGGGAAGCAGCATGCAGTGGTCCCTACTGTGAGATCCCCGGCACAGATATTGGCATCAGAAAACAAGGCCAACGGTCTGGCATCTCCCAGTGCAGAACTCTGAGCTGAGCGTTTTCTGTTTGTGTTGGTGTGCCTTTGCTCTTCTTGTACCACAATGCATTGTAGTTTCTACATTAATTAGTTAACTGGCTTGTCAATCCTGATAAAAACTTGTGACACTGTGTGCAACGAAGATGAATAGTTACGCTTTGTGGTGGTCAATGCACAAGCATGTTTAGTAACCAGAGCTGGCAATAGTGCTACACAAGGGGATTGAGTCCAGGGAGTGGATTTCTAAAGGGAGAGGGAGGCAATCAGATTCAAACTGATTCTGTTTCCTTGGTAAAATAATGTCGTGAGACACATGTAATAGAGATTCATTTATAGTGTATCTATTCTTTTACATGCTCGCAGACCAAGAAGTTAACTTAAAAGGTTAGTTTACCCCAAAATAAAAATTCTGTTATTAATTACGCACTCTCATGTCGTTCCAAATCCAAAAGACCTTTGTTCATCTTCAGAACACAAATTAAGATATTTGTGATGAAATCAAAGAGCTATTTTACCCCATAGACAGCAATACAATGAAATGATCCCAGATCCAGAAATGTAGTAAAAACATCTGTAAAACAGTCCATGTGACATCAGTGGCTCAACTTCAGTTTTGCGACGCTATGAGAATACTTTATTTGAGCAAAGAAAACAAATATAGCATAATTTACTAAACCATTCTTCTCCCCTGAGTTACATCTTCCACCATTTTAGAGAGTATAACAACGCATATGCATAAGTGTAAAGAACGCCGATTATGTACTTTTGACTAAACAGAGGCTTGGTAAACACCCAGAATGCATTAACCACTTTATAAGTAATCTTTAAAAATACCTTCTGCGTAGCACTGTGACTGTGAGTTTTATACTGGCAAGCACCACTTTAATGTAGTTTATTCTTATAACTGTCAAACAAGCAGATTTTGGTAGACCACTTTATCAAAATTACTCATGTCCTGTAAAGCTGGCTCTGCATATTAAATCATAGACGATCACCGAGGATTACACTCCTGTTATCCACTGTACCTTACCTGCATATTTTTGAACAGTTAATCAGAGGTCTAACTAAAAGTGAAAATGTTTGCACATAGTTACTACGTAATGAGTAAGGATTATAGCGTCTGATAGCATTATATCAATTTTTTTATGTGCAGCAAAATCGTCAGTGTGTAACCTAATCACACATTTAGAGATTCATATGTTCTACTACTTATAAAGGAAGTGAAAATCTTTAAAACCAGTGGTATTCTTATAATACTACTTTAGACTGAAGTAGTTTACCCAGAAGTTCTTTAATGATACTTTTATTTAAAGAGCTTGACAGTTCAACCTTAGTGTCTGAGAAAGAGTGATATTATGCTAAATTTATCCTTTTGTGTGCCACTGAAGAAAGACAGTCATGCGGATTTAAAATGACATGAGTGTTAGTTAAAATATTTTTGTGAGTGAATTATTTCTTAAGAAGAATTAAAAAATACAAAATAACTGCAACATCATATGCATGTGTATACATGCATGTAATAAAGCATTGTAGATTATTGTGGTTAGACTACACTAGCTTCTGTGTTTCTTATTGTGTAAGCCTACTAACAGCGGCTCTGTTTGTTTACCTGCATACAGTGTTTCCTGCTGTGCCATTCCTCCTATGATTGTGACTCAAGAATGAAGCTTGGGTAGATATTCCTACAGAACCTGGAAGCTACAACTAGACCACCTCTGTGTGTGTGTGTTGTCCAAGCTTATAAAACATTTTTGTTTAATATAAAATAGCAAAAAGTTTTGTGTATGGGGTAGGTTTATGGTAAGGTAATAGAAAATATAGTTTGCACAGTAAAAAAAACATTACGCCTACTGGAAGTTCACATAAAACATGGAAACCCAACATGCATGCATGTGTGTGTGTGTGTGTGTGTGTATATGAGGTATTCTCTACATTATGGTGTCCAAATTTCCCCACAAGCACAAGGATAGTAATACCAGGACATTTTTATGGTCCCTTGAGGAAAATAGCTTATAAAACACACAGAACTGTAGAACTGTATGCTTCCAGGGCTTATTTTCCTTATTTTCACTGCAACTCCTTCAGCTGTGACTTGTTCACAATACAGCCTTGACTACCTTATTGCTTTTATAAAACAGTTACCACACAATACGAATATTACAATCAAAAAATGTATTAATTGGTACTTTCTTAATTGCATTCATTAAATACTATTCTTCTGCTACAAAAGAGTTTGTGACAGTGAATGGCAAGAGAATGTTCCGGTGTAACGTGCCTTGTCTTAAACAGCATAGCTCTTCATCTCATTTATTTTTTAACACCATATAGCCTATGATATTTTCTCACATGTATATATATATATATGTGCTTATCTCTCAGCATGGGAAAATGTCTGATCTCCCATATAAGATTTTTTTTTTTTTTTTTTGGTGCAATGCTACACCAGTGCAGAAAGCACCTGGTTAAACTGTGGTGTGGCTGCTTTATGAACTCAATGCATAAACACAAACAAAAGAGACAACTGTTTAATGAATTTGCCCTTCACGCTACAAAATGTTCTCTATAGCCCGTGGCCACCTTCTGTCATGGTGCAATGTAAACCTTTGATTGTTTTGCTTGTAACAAGCCTTTGTGATGGCTTTAAGAACCTCTTTGTTCTAATTTATGTATTAATATATACCGTTGATGCAGATTGCTTGAAGCTATTTTCCTTAGTTTTTTTACAAAATCCCTGATCTTTTGTTTCGGGGCTGAGGAAGTCCCTGAGATGTTTCCCACAAGAGCCTTGGACAATTAATCAGAACACTTGTCAAAAGCAAACTGCAAAAGCCAAAAGTCTTCAGTCATAACAGTTCCCGGATATTTGGACGTCCTAATTTGTGCTGAAATTCACTGAAATTATAATAATCTACTGCATCTACAACATTTAATATGGGAATTGCAATGTGTTGTATACATTTAGCACAGATTTTGTTTGTACCGGTGCACCTGATTCTATAATTATTTGAGTATACAAATTGTATTGTATTATTATTTTATAAATTATTCTTAGTGCCTTCTCTCTTGTACATGCTATATTCTGGCTTAATATAGTACTATTTTTGTTTATACATTATTGCAGATGGATTTGATTGCCAAAATTACATGTGTCAGCATCAACCATTACCTTTAAGATTAGATCATGAATACATAGTCTTTCTGGTCCCACTTTATATTGTTTCTCTAGTACCTGTGTTCTCACATAACTTGATAAGTACGTAGTATGTATCACAGTGTAAGTACACCTTGGTACATAGTATCTACAGCTCTAATGTTTGTGTAACTACGCATAAGTAACAACCCTCAGTAATGGTATTACTATGTAAGTACACAGGTATTAGGGCCACTTAATATAAAGTGGGACCGTTTTTCTTACTGAATTGAATGTGTTTCCCACACACAAAAAATAATGCAAGTAGATAAAAAGAAAAGTGCAGCAAGGGAAACATGGATTTACTAGAGATTCCATTAGTAAGATGAATGTTTCACTTTTATAATTATTGCTCAAATTTTTCCTTTTGACTCTTTTACAGAGGCGAGAATCAGCTTCCTTCTCCAAGAAGACCAACAACACTTTCAACATCGTGGGAACCACCTACAGCATGAGCGTAGCCAAAGATCCCGGTCTGACAACCGTCTCCAAGAGCGCCACATCCACCTCTACCCCATCCCAGCCGGTCCGAGAGATCCGGCTGCCAAAAATGGATGGTGAATACGTGCCGGAGGGAAGAAAGTCATACAATCGCGTCAGCAAAGTGGACAAAATCTCTCGCATCATTTTTCCAGTGCTCTTCTTCATCTTCAACCTGGCTTACTGGGCCACGTACGTCAACAGAAAGCCGACCATTAACCGGTCCAGCCCACAGAAATAAACATGGAAACGAAAACAAATAAATAAACTGCCAGTCCAGTCTTAATCAGCAACATGTTGCTACTGCTACTGTGTTCATTTTCATTTTTTTAAGCAACCATGTAGATACACAACTCTAGTTAGTAGTTTGTTTGTCTGTGCCATTTCATGTGTTGCATGATTAAAGTATGACAGTATTGCTGGTCTCGTACGGATGGCCATTATTTACCCACTGAACCCCTCCCCCATTCCACACACTGTGTAACATCAGAAGACAAACACCAGTCACCGTTGGCTTTCAGTCGCCACTGGCGAGAACCTGTAGCCTTTCAGCAGCCAGTAGCGATGTCCGTAGACGCATCATTACTATCTGTCTGTTCTTTGACTCTTGACAAACCCAGAGAATTATATCAGTAGTGTCATCTAGATATGTGTTTACATCCCCGGTGCATTTTGTGTCCAGTGACTCTTATTGTTTAAACAGCCTGAGCAGGCTCCAAGATAAAGAAACTGTGTGCCTTTTTAATCACTCGCCGTAGAGATGAATAGTTTGGCACATGCTGACATTGTCTTCAAGCTTACGCCTGCCTAAAGAAAACGTCAGTGTTGATTGAACTCTCACAGGATGGTATTAAACACAGAGCTGTCCTGCATGCGAGTTGATTTAGTGCTGACGGCCAACTGTAAGGCACTGGGCCAGACAACTATTATTTGTTTGAGGCCAGTATGAGCAGAGAGGATCAGCCCCTCATCTGAGGATCTGAAATGCTATGAAGCTGTGAAGAATATAAAGACGGGATTTTAGATTTGGGCCAGTGCCACACAGGAGGAACATGCATTTCCATTACCTCACGCTGAAGTGTTGGTGGTTTTGGTAGATCATTACACTGGTGGTTTTTGTTGTTCGTGAATGCACTATTTTTATTAATATTGGTATTTTGGCAATTGCAGGCCAATTTCATAGTGTCCTGTCTGTTAAATTTCATGCAAAATGTAGCTGTAGTTTTTATGCCATGTTAATTTAAGCATATGTTTGAGATAATATGAGAACATGCACTCGTGTGCAACGTGTGCATATTTATGTGCTGTTATCACTGTTGTTCCCTTATGATTTTATTACTTTCTCATAGTGTGTTCAGTTTTATTAAACATCTCGTTTTGGAAAAACAATCTTTTTGCATTCACTTAGAAAGTGCCAGGTTTACATGTGAATTTAAATAGATACATTTTTGTAGATAAACTAAAAAGTTGCGTAAAGTATGTACTTATGTGACAGCAAGCTATATTAAGCAAAAAAACATTACCTTTGCCATTTCATTCAATTCATTTCACGAAGAGAGTACACTAACATTTTTTAAACAATTGCTAGGACCAAATTCTCAATACTTTACACAATTCTGCTAACCAGCTTTCCGGCTGTTACATTAGCAAATTTCATATCCAAAATGCAGTAAAAGTACCAAAACCCATCATGCAAGGCTCAATCCATAACTCTTTCAAAGATTGTCCTCCAACCAACACACTTTGTCACTCGTAAAAAGAAAACAAAAGAAGGTAGCATTCTACAGTGTAAAATTTCTTTACAGAACAAAAATGATAACTCTCTACTATGTAGGATTTACTGCAGAATATGTTACAAGGTCCATGTTTAAAGTTTTAGGTATTGTATTTTGTGCCAAAGCAATTCCTAGCGATTGTGGTAGCGCTAGTGGTCCTAGCGAGTGTGTGTGTGTATATATATATATATATATATATATATAAAATGTAAGGTGGCTGTTGATCAGTATCTTCAGACACAAGATGTTCAATTTAATTTAAACAGTGGATACATTAGCAAATGAATAGAACTCATGTTTATTTTAATATTCTAAATGAGAACATGATTGTTTTTCTCATACATTAGGATGTGTTAAGAATAAATTAATGCATGACAATCTATTCATTAGTTACATCACCACATATGCTGTTGTGTTAATCTTTCTAAAGGAGGCTTTATGTTTTTGTATCTCATAATGGCCCTTCAAATAGCCATATACAGTATCTGGAGTGCATATCCATAGGCTCCGAACATTTCATCTGAGCTATAGTAGGGCTAGATCAACTGATGTTGACATCGATTGTTGACACAAATAGAACAAATCATAAATAAAACCACATGTAAGAAGTATATTTATATAGGAATTTAAATCTATTTATGCTAACTACATATCCGATAACATACATGATATATGTTTTTTACAGTACACTGTATAACCCTTATGGCATCAGTACAAATGTGCAAAAACAACATTGGGTATAGCTAACCCAGATGGCACACGTACATCTCGAAGACATCTTAACAAATTCTTCATTTGGAAAGCATCTAACATCTGCTAAACATCTTTTATAAATATTCTAAAACATCTGTAATCAGCTGTATATAAGATGCATACAGTTGCTTTGTGGGACATGTGTAAATTTCCCTCAAAAAAATAAAAAAAGATCTTCCAGCTGAAAACGTGCACATTAAATAAACATCTACATGATATATTCTACGTGTGCTATCGGGGTAGTGGCATGATAGTTTATTCAAATGGAAGAACAAGTAAAAGTTGTAATATTTTTTTAGATGTTGTCAGCCCACTTGAGATAGGATGCTTGGGAAACGTAATCGTGTAAATTACATTAACATTACTTCTGTAAACTTTGTCGGCACACGTGTCTAATATGTGCAACATCTGGCTTTTGACATGCAGATGAAGGATAATACAAGTGAAATATTTATGCTGGGTGACAGTAAAATGTACTGTAGTACAGCATTACAAATGCTAATTGGTAAAGTTATCACTGATGAACTCTGACTGAAAAACTTTACAGATGTTGCTGATTTTCTGCATAAACTATTACTTTAAAGCTTGGTTACACATTGGAAGTCCCACTGGTGTGTTTTTCAGGTCTAAAATGTCTGGATCACGTTGAATGGTTAGCATCTTGGCTACTAACACTAGCCTTATGCTAGCTTTACTAGATGTACCACCTTGTGTGCAGTTTTTTAAATGTTTAATGTACAGTCTGATGTACAGTCTGCCAGGCTCTCTGTATATACTGTATCAAAAGGGAAAAAAATGAATCCAGCAATTTTCTGCATGTCCCAAAGCATCTGACTCAGCCTTGTGGTTAGTGGAGCTGGTAGGTGTAATCTTATTGAGTTTCTGGTTTCTTTTCACAATTGTCTGGGTTTGATATGCGACTTGTTCTTTACAAAATGCCTTATTCTTGTTATGGTATGAGAAACTGCAGTAGGAAAGCTCAAGGACATCATAGGTACACATTTCAGGCTTCTATTATTGTAATAGTATAAGATGAAAATGATCCTCTAAGGACAGTCTTTTTTTTTCTTGGATGACATCAATCTTGTTCCTCTTGGTGGTTCGTCGCGTCATGCTTGTTGTACTCACATGCTGCACATGCTAGATATTTTATGTCGTATTACACTGTGATTCAATACCAAAAGGTTGATAGAACAAGGACATAGGGGGCATATAGAAGGCCATGTCATAGGGAATGACTGAAATCCCACTAAATCTTAGAGCGACACTTTTTGACTTGTAATTTTAGTCACCTTAAACCCAGAAAATTGCTTTCTCTGACATACTGATTCGATGTCCTCTGTATCAGTGCATTTTTAAGATAAACAGTCTTCTACTGTCTCACAGTTACTAAGATGTGCATCATGGATATATGTTCGCAAATAAAAGTCATACCGTAACTGACAGTGCAGAAATGAAAGTCAAAAAGTAAAGTGTTGTGCTGGAGAACAAGTGAACTGATGAAGCTGCCTGCCTCAAAACAAACTGCTATGTTTACGACTATGTGACTGCCTCGGCCATGCAACTTGATTATAGCCAAATTATAAGTTGTGCCAAATTACCTTTAAAGAAAAGTGTGGGGGGGTGATGATTTGCCCATGGATAATGCATAATAGTGGATGTATTTATATACATATATTAACATACATATGTACATATGTGTGTCGTTTACTTCGATATTGAGTTTCTTGCACAAAAATAGCAAGCAAGAATTTGTGATGGGTTCATTTAAGAAACAATGTTTTGCTTTTTTTTTTTTTTGCAGTGGCTATAAAGAAAGGTTGTTGTTCTGCCACATCTTGATGAAACTGTTCAAAACTCTACACAAATATGTGAACATAAACACTTTGTAGTTGTGCAAGTGTGATGCATGTCATTGCAATGCAATCCATAATACAATGCTAGTATCTGTCGTATTCTCAACATTGCCACAAGAGGCGCTAGATAGTGGGCATTAATGTAAACTTTCTTCAACTTTTTTTTAATAGCTAGCTGAATAATATCCTGTTTGGTTTAAGGCACATTCAAGGATAGCACCCCCTTTGAGTATTAGGTTTGTTATCATCAAATGTAACACAAGAATGCATTTACAAGAGGACACCTGTAACACCTGAGCATTTGGATCTGAGTTTACAAACTTATGTAAAATATGATTCTAAGATTTTTTTGTGCACTTATGACCCTCTTGCTTATGTGTTCGTTCAGCCTAGCCAGTGCATTCTGCAGCTTATTCTGTTGGTTGGTTCTTTGTATGAGACCAAACAATAAGGAATGCATATATACTGCGAAGAAAGAAATACGTTTTACTTTATCAAGCTCCTGATGAACCTGACTTACTCTGTAACATGCATGTTGCAATAGATTTCAAGTTATTGTTAAACACAATTAAAGCCCATGTTTCTTCAGTGAACCCTGGGTAATTACATATAATTGTGAGGTTATGTACTTGGCTAAAGATTTATGTGAGGTATCTAAAATGTATGGACTTTAATATGCAGTGTCTTCATGTATGGCCAACTAGTATTAAATAATTGGAGCTAATTTTGTTAAATCTAAAAGGTTTTTTTTGGTTATTTGACCCACAGCCCTTCCTGCCACTGTGTAGCTCTAAGACTGTCAGAAATGTTATTTCTGTTAAATCTTGACTTCAAGGTGTTTTTCTCTTATTTTTGTTGTTTAAGTTTGTTTGTGGAGCTAATAACAGTATTCTAGTGTTGGTTTCTATCTTTATGTGTCCTGGTTTGCTGTTCTTTAGGTTGAATAAATATTCAGTCCTTTCTTTTCCTTGTCATTGCTGCTGTCTTGTCACATTAGCTATGAGATGTATGTGTGTGTGTTTCTATGACCTTGGCCCTCTCCTTTGCACGGTTTCCATCTGGACACTCCACAAATATCACACATACATTAACATTTTCTTTGTGACACTCACAGTGTGAGCAAATAGAATACTGAATGGACCTCACAAACCTAATTCAGGTTGCACATATTTACAGTCTCGTACAGCTGCTCTGTCTTTAAAGGTGAAATATAATTTTTTTCCCACAAAAAAAAAAATAAAACTATATCTGTCTATCTACACTCATACACACTACACATTAAAGCTTTAGTGTTTAACGTTAGTGTTTTAACATGTTTTTACAGATGTAGATAATTTACATAAAAAAAGAAACATGATGAGGTTAAACATTGACGTCCTTGAATGTAGAGAAGAATGTACCATGATTATTTTTATTTCATCAGACAATTTTTTACTCTACATCAAGTATAGCTGACAGTACAAGCAGCAGCACAAGTTTAATAAAAGTCAGCAACTCCTATTTAATAATCTGTCAAAAGTCTTACACAGAACTATAAAAATGTGAACGTATTTAAAGGAACATTTTATCCATTAGTTCACAGATTATCTGAGGCTTCACTGAGAGTGAAAATGTTTGCACATAGTCATTGTGCCATGAACAATGGTTATAGCATTTTAAATAACTGCAACCCATCAAATTCTCATTTTCAAGCAGCAGAATTTTCAGTGTATGATCTTATGAAACATTCAGAGATCCTTATTGTACCACATTTATGGGGGAAATAAAACAGGAGCAGATCTATTTTCCCAGGGTCCTTTTGTCATGGAAAAGCAGGCAGGGATACAAATGACATCAGAGACAATAACCATCAAACTCAAGATACAAACAATGGGAAATATATCCATGGGAAAAGTAACAACCAAACAAGAAACTGATGTAGAACAAATTCAGTAGCCATGGAAACTAAACAGGATAGCATCAAAAACCAAGGCAACTAGGAAGTAAACAGAGGAAACGAAAAAATCTGAACATGAATTTACACCTGGTGCTGTAACAGGAACAGGAATGGGAAGGGGGTAGTCTTGGTAGAGGATATAACCAAGAGCATGGGCTGGCAAAGGAAGGGACTAAAGGAAAAACAAGCAAACAAGATCAAGGAAGAAACCTAAAACCTAAGGCAGAACCAATAAGCTGGACAGAACCATCAAAATTTTGGGAATGCCCATTCTGAACCATGTGTGGAATCAGTCCAAGACATCATGAGCAGGGTGATGTGAACAACCTGGAAGCATAAAGGAGCATCCAGCAAATGCATGTTAGCTTCTGATGAAGCGAATGCCTGTAGGGAGTATGGCAGGGAGACGCAGCAACTCGTTCTCCTTGTAACCTCGAGACATCCCCCTCAGGACCTGTCAGATCGAGGTAAAAGCGGACAAATGTGTGTGGAGAAGACCAGCCTGCCACAGCACAAATGTCCTGGAGGTGATGGGGGGCCAAAGGACTCATAGGCCAATGAGATAAAGTCAAGTTGAACGTGACTTGTGAAGCAGGAAGGATTTTGAGGGTGGGCACAAGGGTGGGAATTGGCTCTGTGGCAAAGAAGTCAAACAGTAATTCCGCCAAGGCCATTTCTGGGAAAGACACAGTGGCAGTATCTGGTTCCAAGATACACATGGATGGACAGGATGGACAGTTCAGTGGATTCTGGCTCCAGTTTGGGGTCCATGGTGGGCTTTTGTGCAGACTCCGGTCTATGGTGACGGGTACTGACTCAAGGGACTGACTCAGTGCTCTGGAGGACTGGGTGCCAGAATGTGTGAAATGGGCATGGAAGAGGTGAACGAGTATCCTCCAAGTTAGCCTCCTACACTGTTAGGGAGGAGCCGTTCGGTAACAATGAATACTCAATGTATTAGAATAGTGAACAGCTGAAATCTCCCATTGACATCACCAGAGAATGTGGTCACGTAATCTTTGGTTGAAGCAAATATTCAACATGCCCTGATTCCAAAAAGTTTTCCACAGAATCCTCCAGAGAGCAATCCTTTTGATACAGGGATAGGAGGTGGTCCTTCGGGTAGAAGGAGACGCCTGCTACATACTATCACTGAGTATCCGGGAACCAAAGAGGGGGTGAACCTACCTATTCTATGTCCCACACTTCACAGTATACACCAAAAACAAGTCCATTGGTGGGAGATGTCTGACTTCCAGTTTGACATCAAGTACTGGGGAGGTCAACACTGAAGTGGACACCTTGTCTCATCTTCTTCCGGACATTGAAATATTTGAATCAGAAAGCAGAGAAGAGCTATCCATAGGTGCAATACAAGTGGCATGAGAGGGTGGTCATACATCAGAAAGAAAGGACATGAAGAACGCTAAAGTGGAGGAGTATGTGCAAAAAGTGCATGTGTATAAAACAGAAGAAACGTACCATACACATCCTAGCACCTATAGATAGCATCTCACACTCACCCATGGAGCTAGTATGCATTGACTACTTGCACCTGGAGCCAAGCTGTATAGGATATGAATATATCCTGGTAGTCATGGACCATTTCACAAGGTTCGCCTAAGCAATCCCAACCAACAAGTCAGGGCAGAATGCAGATGAGTGCTTCTACCAAGATTACATTCCACATTTTGTATATGATTTGGAAGTTACATCATGACCAGGGCTTACGCACTCTCCAACAGTTTGCTCTCAAACATCACCATACCACCCTCAGGGCCACCTAGTCGAGAGGTTCAATCTTACCCTTTTTCAGATGTTAAGGACACTGGAAAAAAATGAAAAAGGAGGAAAGATCTCTTGCATCAAAGCATGCATTCCTACAACTGCGTGTGAGATAAGTCCACAGGATGCTCGCCCTTTTTCCTGTTGTACAGGTGGCATCCTCACCTTCCAGTGGACCTGATCTTCGGCCTGGTGGAGCAAATGGATGGAGTCACACTAAAGTGATGTGCAAATCAGTAGGCAATGCAAATAGCTAAAGCATACAAGATCACTGAAGGAAATAGTCATCAAGCAAGTGTGAGAGGGAATAATCAATGCAACCAAAAAGCAAGAGGAGTCATACTGAAAGTGGCAGACCAAGTGCTTGTCAGAAACCTTGGAGAATGAGGGGTCAAGGGAAGTTATGATCCTACCGGTAAAAGGTGGTTTGCATGCTGAAGAGACAGGTGTCCGATTACCCAGTTTATGTAGTCTATCCTGACAATGAAGACAACAAGATTACTAGGATACTGCACTGGAATTCACTGCTACTGGTGAATAAACTACTTGTAGAGGCTCCCACAACGACATCACAGAAAGACAGACATCCAACCAGGAGAACATCAGAAACAGTTACTGAGGTAAGTAGTGTGCAAGATACTGGTTAAGGATCCTAGTTGGCTGGATGGAAACAAATGGAAGAATCTAATCAAATACAAAGAAGGGAGGAATCAAGAACACTGAAAACAATTTCCGAAATAGAACTAAATATTTACCTTGTACCACCTGTGTGGGGTGATATGAATGAGGTGAGTGGATAAATGCCTGTGTTGAGCCGGAGTATCAAGGTGTAAGAAGGCTGAAGCAGTAGTGAGGAAGTCTACTAGGGAGAAAAAGCATATTTACACTTATGACACCCTATAGATCAGCTTGCTGTAAATCTGTGTACATAAAGCCACTCCTGAGAGGAATAAGTAAGAAATAAGTAAATTGTTTGCAAAAACAAAGTTTTAAGAAGCAAGTAGTTAAATACAAGCACATTTGCAGTTAATATGCATTAATACAGCAAATCTCAGGTGTGTTAACATGAATATTGCTGCTTATAAAAAGGTTCTACTGAGTATTTAAATGTTAACTACAGAAGCCAAAAATGAGGAATCGTGACAAAAGATATGACAAAATAGGATTTATTTTGATGTTGGTGACACTAATGTGAACTAATATGAGAAAATGATTGTGATCTAATGCTTTAAAAGCAATTTTTGTACTTGAAGTTGACTGATGCATTAAATTAATATCATATCAGCAGAGGAGCTGTGAAGCACAAGACATGACTCTCCTCTTCTTTTAACTATATCCTGTTTTGCAGGTAACACTCCAGAACTGGGTCCTGTGACACATGCATAATCATTAAATTGCATTAAATAATAATATTTTCGAAACTTTATGAAGCTGCATTTCAAAAGCGACCATCACTACTTTTAGCAGTATTGTTTCCTATCTATACTCAGCTGCAGAGGTTGAACCCACAACGTTCTGCTTTTTCATTATTATTATTAATATTACTAGATCTAGAGGCTCCGCCCTTTTGCCTCCTAAATCCTCATCTTTCTCAGTATTTACATATCAGCAACCCCACTACTAGATTCTTTGAGGCCCCCAAAGTTAAACTCTTTGCTTTAAACTTCCTCTTCCACTCATTGAAAGTACCTAACTTAATGCCACTCACCCTGCCCCATTCAAACTCTCTTCCCTGCCACTGGTAGTGCACTAGCTCGCTATTGGCCTTGCCTTCATGAAATATGTATTATTGTGATGTTCTATTCTTTTTGAGTACCACAAGCTGGCAGCTTGTGGAAAATGTAGGGGGCAGCGTGTATATGGAGATTGTATCCATAATTTACAGTACTTCAGACTTGCCAGCTTTTCAACCCCCACAATGCCAAGTTCAAAGAGACTCCAACTAACATGAAAGCCATGACCAGTCAAGCTCCTCCAAGCGATAGGAATTTTTTATGATGCTGGTAAATCTATATTACAAACAGAAGTTCAACATGTTTGTCTGATTTAACTGTCGGTGCTAGTGAATTCAGGGAGATGTCAAGTGAGATAAGCTAATGTGTATTTTTCTAATGTGTTTTCTGTATCAGGACATAAGTTCTTAAGTTCTCATCAGTTCTTAAAATTTGGAAAATAGAAAAATGAAGCAAAGATGGAAAATCTATGGGTGACAAAGTTGTGACACCCTATGATTCAATTGCCTGTAGATCCACAGCAGCAATAACTTGAAGTAATTGTTTTCTGTATGACTTTATCAGTTTCTCACATTGTTCTGGAGCAATTTTGGCCCACTCTTCTTTGTAACATTGCTCCAGTTTATTGAGGTTTGTGGGCATTTGTTTATGAACAGCTCTCACCACAGCATTTCAGTCAGGATGAGTTCTGGACTTTGATTGGGCTATTACAACCCCTTGATTATCATCCTTTCAGCTGTTCTGTTGTAGATTTGCTGAGGTAAGTGTGATTTCACCAAGTGCAAGATGTTTCTGGATGAACATTCATGTTGATCCTGGAACAATATTCCAATTAACCAATCAGATTTGATGGATCATTTTTCAGGAAATATCTGCTTTAGGCTTATGATTAGGGTTAGGGTTAGGTGCTTCTACACCCTTGTTAATCAGCTATCATTTCACACTGATTTTAGGAATAAATTTTGTGTAGAGTTAGATTTAGGGGTAGGGATTGGGATAAGTCTGTATTTTTGGAAAGTAATGTTGATGTCCTTACATTTGACTCTAGAACACTTTGGTATACAGAGGAGTTCATGGTCAACTCAATGACTGTGAGGTGCCCAGTTCTTGTGGCCACAAAACAAGCCCAAAATCATCAGCAATCCACCAGCATTTGTGACTTATGGTGTGGGGTGTTTGTGCTGGTATGCCAACCCAGTCTCACTGCAACTTGTACATATTTTACGAGGTGGCTAATTCATACAAATTCGGTCATGCTTCAAGTAGACTTCTGGTTTGTTCAAATGCAATTTTACAATCCTTAACCATGCTGCCATGCTTTTTTAGATAAAAGAAGCTTTCTTCTGGCAAACCTTCCAAACATGCCATACTTGTCCCACATAACTGTACTGTCATGAATTTTAGCATTTAACATGTTAACTTCTGCCTGTGGTGAAGTTCTTGGGTTGTTACATGGTCTGATCTTGGAGTGAATTTGCTGTCTATTTTGAATATCTTCCATTTGTGAATAATCTACCTCACTGTAGAATGATGGACTTCGGAATGTTTGGAAATGGCCTTATTACTCGTTCCAGATAGATGGCAGCAACAATTGCTTCTCTAAGATCATTTCTGATGTTTTACCTGCTTGGCATTGTGTTAACACAGACCTGAATGCTTCAGATTGTTTGGAAATGGCCTTATTACTCGTTCCGGATAGATGGCAGCAACAATTGCTTCTCTAAGATTATTGCTGATGTTTTACCATTGTGTTAACACAAACCTGAATGCTCCAGACCAGAAAACTGTAAAAAAAAACCTGCTTTTATAAATGTGCTTATACTTGCTGATGATCAGTTAAAAGGGTATTTGATTAGCAGTGCCTCAATGCTACTTACCCTCTTAATTCCAACCCAGGCTCATTGGAAATACGTGCCCCTACATACATTTCTGCAACCCCGTAATTACGTAGCTTACTGCATGTTTCGCCGGTTTGAAAGTGAAATGTCCAGAGAGTGGTGCTTAAACACGTTTAATACGCAACCATGGCACATTTGTATTAGGTGGTACAGGTACGTATTGCAGTGTTTTTATAATGCTGCTCGAGGTACGTTTTGTGACCATTCAGAATTTAAATATCCAGTGAGTGTCGCTAAAGATTGATGCTATATCATGTTTTAAATAACCCCTACACCAAACCCAAACCTACATAAACCTACCCAATAGTGTTAACAAATGCAAAAAGTAATTTAAAAACGTATTGTCAGGGTTCTGTTTCTTCGGTCTTGTGTTATTCATGGTTTTGTAACAGATCCCTGACACTCCCGTCATGTCTTTGTTTTATGTGAGCATGCGGCTTCGAGGGTGTTGGAGCCGCGCACTCTCTCGTCTGTGTGCCTTGTTTTGTGTTGGAGCGTGGTGTTTGGATCCCGATGCTCATGTCGTGAGTCTCGGTTTTTATGTCGGGGTTCGGACACTTGCACTCCATGTTCTGTCCTTGATGTGGAAGCATGCAGTTTCGAGTTCGCTTCTGTCGAAACTGTCCATGTGTGTTGTCTTGTGATTTTGCATGCAGTTCGTGTTTTATCGGCTGCGTGTATTCATGTTATGTCTAGTGCTGTGTGGCATGCAGCTGGAGTTTTTCATTGGCTGCATGCTTTCATGTTGTGATGTCTTGAGTGTGCTCATTAGCTGCTTGTTCATGTCTTGTTTTGCACATGGCCAGTGATTGGTGTTGCAGGTCATGTTCTCATGTTTTTGTTTGGTGTGAGCACATGGCTTTTGTCTTTTGTTTTCTTGTTTGCCATGTGCTCTCATGTCAATTGTCTTGACCCACACGCATCTTGTTTCCTGATCATTGATTTATTTGCCCCACCTGTCTTGCCTTGTTACTGTCACAAGTAAGACGCGGGGAAATGTACAGATCCATATGCAAGCGTTTATTTAACTTACACACACAGAGTCAGAACAGGCAGATTCGAGGCAACGGCGAACCTGAACATCAAAGGCTGAGACATTAGAAGAATCCAGAGTGCATAGCGTGGGTCAGCAGCGGTAAATCCAAAACAACGAGACACAGGGAAACACAGAGAGACACGAATGGCTTGACAACGGGGAAAAACACAGGTACATCCGACATTGACGAGCGACGAATACACAGATATCCAGGGTATTTATACAGGAGATAATGACACTGGGAGGCGGAGAAACAGATGAGCAACCATAACAACAGACGAGGTGGGTGGAGACAAGAGTTCATTGATAATAAGTCCATGAATGAAAACAGACACAAAACACATACATAGTTCATGGGTGGCTGGAGTGTCATCCAAAGTTGGACTGACACATCCAGCTGACCGTGACATAGCCCCCTCCCCTAGGCTTAGGAGCCGGCAGGAACGTCCTCCAGGGCGGGGCAGACGGGGGGGAAGCCCACCTGGGCAGACCAGGCAGTGAAGATGCTCTCCTGAGCCGACCAGACAGTTCATAAGCCCTCCAGGGCAGAGCAGGCGGCGGAGCAGCCCACCTGGGCCTACCAGGCAGTGAAGATGCTCTCCTGAGCCGACCAGACAGTTCATATGCCCTCCAGGGCAGAGCAGGCGGTGGAGATGCCCACCTGGGCTTACCGGGCAGTGAGGATGCTCTCCTGAACCGATCAGACAGTTCATATGCCCTCCAGGGTGGAGCAGGCGGCGGAGATGACCATCTGGGCAGACCAGACGGCGGGAATGCCCTCCAGGGCCGACCAGACAGCGACCTTGCCCTCCAGGGCCGACCAGACAGTTCAGGAGCCCTCCTGGGTCGACCAGACTGTGAAAACGCCCTTCCAAACCCAACATTTAGTAATAGCGCCCTTCGTGATGGAACCGACTGAGATATCGCCCTTCGAGACTGCACAGATTGTGATAGTGCCCTTCGAGACTGAACAGACTGTGGTTGTACCCCTCTTGGCCGACCGGACAGCGACTCAGAGACCTCCAGGGGTTGAGCAGCCACCAACAGAACCTCTGGAGATTCCACGGCAGGAACCAACATCTCCAGAGGTCGTGCAGCCACTGGCGGACCCGACGGAGACTCTGGTGGCTCCGGTAACAGTGGACCCGGACCACACACCGGCTCTGGTGGATCCGGCCAAAAAGGATCGGGATCACCGACGGAGTCTGGCGGATCCGGCCAAAGTGGATCCAGATCACAGACCGGGTCTGGCAGATCTGGCCACAATGGTTCTGGATCACAGACCGGTTCTGGCGGATCCGGCCACAATGGTTCCGGATCACAGACAGGGTCTGGCGGACCCCCAAATCGCTGACCCACGCATCTGAGTATGGCTCCTCGTACGGTACTACAGGGTTGGGACCCGTCACGTGCGGGCTAGGAACCGAGAGGACCTTCTGCAGCTCGTCAGGCTGCGTGACCGAGACCGACTGGACTACACACGGCTCCTCGTACCGTGCTACGGGCTGAGACCCGTTACTTGCGGGCTAGGAACCGCGAGGACCTTCAAAACTTCCTCGGATGGGGTGACCGGAACCGACTGAGTCTCAAACAGTCCTTCTGGCTGAGCAACCGAACCTGACTGGACACTACACAGCCCCTCTCGCTGTGACATAGTGTGGGAACCCATTGCTAGCGGCTCAGGGATCGCTAGGATGGGTGACAGCTCCTCTAGCTGTAAAACACGAACCGACTGAGCATTATACAGCACTCCTGGCCGTGAAACCGGTACTGACTGGACTTTAAACAGCATCTTTGGCTGTAACACCGGGACCAACTGAACACCGCACAGCCCCTCTCGCTGTGATACGGTGTTGGGGTCCATCACTAGCGTGTCGGGAGTCGCTAGGATGGGTGGAAGCAGCTCTCCTGGCTGCAAAACCGATACTGACTGGATGGAACACGGCCCCTGTCACCGTGAAACGGGACTGAAACCCGTTCTTTGCGGTTTGGAAACCGCTGGGTTTGGTGGAAGCCACTTTCCAGGCTGCACAACTGGTACTGACTGGACTGTACACGGTCCCTGTCACCGTGAAACGGGAGTACAACCAGTCTTTTGCGGTTTGGAAACCGCGAGGGGTTTTGACGGTGCTGGGAACCCTACTGGTGGGTTAGTGTCCGCTGACTCGGCCGCCATCTTGAGCGGCACAGAGGAGCAGAGATAAATTATTATTGTTCTGACCGACCTGACTTGGAGCCTGTGCAGCCATCAGCGGAATCCCTGGGGATTCTATGACCAAAGTCAACATCCCTCAGGGACGTGCAGCTGCTGATGGGTTCCCCGGGGTCGAGGCCGGACAGCAAAAAAGCCCTGAGGCTTGGAGGGTAGGACCTGGAGACAGTGCAGCCACCAGCGGACCCTTGGAAGAGTTAACCGACTCCACCGACGGGTGTGCAGCCACTGTCGGAACCCCAGCAAATGAAACCAACTTGGGGCACGGCTCCTCAAACCGTGTTTCGGGGCTGGTACCCGACAGAGGTGGACTGGGAACCGTGAGGATTTCAGACGGCACTCCTGGCCGTATAACCGGAACCGACAATATTGAACACGGCTCCTCGGACCGTGATACGGGGCTAGGACCCGTTACTAGCGGATTAGGAACCGCGAGGATTTCAGACAGCTCTCCTGGCTGTGACACCGGAACCGACAGGACATTACACGGCTCCTCAAACCGTGATACGGGGCAAGGACCCGTTACTAGCGGATTAGGAACCGCGAGGATTTCAGACAGCTCTCCTGGCTGTGCAGCCGGAACCAACAGAGAATTACATGGCTCCTCAAACCATGATACGGGGCTAGGACCCGTTACTAGTGGACTTGGAACCGCAAGGATTTTTGACTGCCCTCCAGGCTGTAACACCAAGACCAACAACTCATCACCCGGGTCCTCTGAACCTGATACGGGGCTAGGACCCGTGACACGCAGGCTAGGAGCCGTCGGAATTTTGTACGGCACCCGCGGCCATGTAACCGGAACCAACAGTTCATCGCCCGGATCCTCGGAGTGTGATACAGTGCTGAAATGCGTGACTCGTGGGCTGGGAATCACGAGACGTTTTGCCGGCTCTGCTGGTCGTGAAACCGGAACTGACCTCTGGATTGGTGAAACTGGGTCTGCGGGAAGCAGGATGGGTAGATCGTCCCACAAATCTGGCGGTAGATCCGGATCAGGAACAGTAGTCATCTTGTGCTCAGGCTCGGGAGGGACAGCCATTTTGCGTGACGACTCACGATCGGCGGCCATCTTGCGCGGCGTCTCACGATCTGTGGGCATCTCGCGCTGTGTCTCGTGATCGGCGGCCATTTTGCGCTGTGTCTCGCGATCGGTGGCCATTTCGTGCGAATGGTGGGGCGAGAGCTGGGCATTTGGGATAGCCTCCTGGGTGCTGACACTGTGGTGGTGCGGAAAAACGCTGAGGCGCGGAGAACAGAGACGGGGAATCCCCTCTTACTGGTGGGCTGGTGTGTAATGCTGCTGGATCCTTTGCGGCTCGTCAATCTGTCACGAGTAAGACGCGGGGAAACCTACAGATCCATATGCAAGCGTTTATTTAAGTTACACACACAGAGTCAGAACAGGCAGAGTCGAGGCAACGGCGAACGTGAACATCAAAGGCTGAGACATTAGAAGAATCCAGAGTGCATAGCGTGGGTCGGCAGCGGTAAATCCAAAACAACGAAACACAGGGAAACACGGAGAGACACGAATGGCTTGACAACGGGGAAAAACACAGGTACATCCAACATTGACGAGCGACGAACACACAGATATCCGGGGTATTTATACAGGAGATAATGACACTGGGAGGCGGAGAAACAGATGAGCAACCATAACAACAGAAGAGGTGGGTGGAGACAAGAGTTCATTGATAATAAGTCCATGAATTAAAACAGACACAAAACACATACATAGTTCATGGGTGGCTGGAGTGTCATCCAAAGTTGGACTGACACATCCAGCTGACCGTGACAGTTACCCTCCTCATTTGATCTCTATGTAATCTCCTTGTGTTTTACAGTCTGGTGCCAGTTTGTCATTGATGTTTGTCATTGATGTTACCCTGCCCGTGTCTTGCCCCGCCCTGCCCTGCCTTGCCTTGCCTTGCCAGTTTTTCCCCCACGGGGTAGTTTTTTTTGTCGTTTTTGTTTTGTTTTATAATAAAAAGCCGTATTTTCTGCACCACTGAGTCCTCGCCTCATTCCTTAACCCAACTCTGACAGTACGAACTGGCCTTCTGGGCTTCTTGGACTTTGTCTATCACGTCTACCATCATGGGGAGTTGGAACCTCCACCCCAAGCAAAGTCCCACTCCACTGATTGCCCGCCCATTCCATCTGCAGTCAGTGGAAACCCCAGCCCTCCGATGACACGGAAACGGAGGAGGAGGAAGAATGGGCCTGCTGCAGCGCCCCCAGTGGAGGCAGAAGGTGCCGCTGCACCCCCAGAGGTGGCCGATGATGCTGCAGCTGGGTTTCAAGAGACCGTCGTAGACACTACAGCTTTCTCTGTGTCAGCCATAGATGCTGCAGCGGTGCCCCCAGACGTGCCCGAAGCTACTGCAGCTCCCCCAGAAGTGGCTGGGCTCTGGTGGTGTTTTTCTGCACAGGGGACAGGACGACTGCACTGTATTAAGGAGATGATGAACGGGGCCATGTATTGTGACATATTGGACAAAAACCTCCTTCCCTCAGTCAGAGCATTAAAGATGGGTCGTGGCTGGGTCTTCCAA
>JAUMHE010000077.1:11390420-11404890 GCA_032359235.1 Enteromius mattozi
AAAACTGTAATAATATTACCATTTTCAGACGAGTAATGCCTTACACTACTAGTTACTGAAAAAAGTAATATTATTACTTTGTAACGCGTTACACCCAACAGTGGTCATAATATGATATACAATGAAACAACTGCTTTCGCTATGGTGACACATGATCCAATGATTTAGACCCCTTTCTTATTCTCTGAATTCCATTTATAATGTTAGCAATACTTTTAAATTAAAAACCATTATTTAGAAGTAATATGCTATATTATGTCCTGTTTTTGACCCTTCTTTGAAACAAATCATTTTGATAAGTGTGCCCCATTCAAAATTCAGAAATGAATGCCTACTGCTAATACTGAGTAACAGATGAATCGCTAATAATAATAATGCCAATAACACTAATATATTTTATGTACTCTGAAAAAAGTGTGGGTATATTTTAAATGTATCACTAGTGCACTAGTGTTTATTAGACAAAACAATAGTGACATATGGTAAAAACATAGTTACTCACATTTGTGTGTTGCAACATTGCTGTCGGATCCAATATAGTCTGCAGTGCATCATCTTTTATTTTCAGTGTCTTTGAAAAGCTTGCATTGAACGGTGTCTTGTTTAAAAGTGAATCTGCAGTGAAAGTGAACAAACAGCATTTATCTGAACAAACAAAGTTTATGTATTCTTCGCTAATGTTACACCATGCCTAACAGTGGGTTACATGGGCCAATACTTAAGTGCCCTTTTGGTCCTTTCAAGGTTAAATCAGTATGGCTTCTGGTTGGATATAAATATTTTTATTGTTTTATTGAAAACCATTCCAAAAGTCAATCTAACACTCTGTGTAGTTGCCATTATACCTGAGGAGCACACTCCACTATTCTCATAGTTCGTCATTATAGTGAACGTCCTTGGTGTAAACAGGCGCTATTTTGCCTTGAGTAGCCCCTTTACCTCACCTGTCACTGTCCATTCTGTATATGTGGAGGTGAGCTGCATGAGGCTATATTCTATATTCTCTACAGTCTGCAGGACCCATTGAGACACAAGTTTCTACCCTGCCAGATGGTCTAAGACTGACTCTCGAGACTGGCCTCTAGTGTATTCTGAGTACTAGGTGCCCTGAAGCAGATGACCGGCAGAGAACAACCAAACTGGCTGCTCTGATAATTTCCTCAGAGGGTGTGAGCTTCTCCAGGCGTACACTGGGAACTGAACTTGCTGGAAACTGTTGAGCTCAAACAACAGCTGCCAAGACCTTAACCCAGTGAGGTAGGCTTGAACACTGCGGCTTGTTTCTTTGACTCCTGGAGCATCTCGACAACAGTGTTAACAGCATCACCAAAGAAGCCAAAAGCAGATTAGTCTTTTTACTTCAGGTCAGATAAATTCAGCCAGAGATGCTTTTCAGTAGCCAACAGATGGTTAATGGTTTTGGCCATATCTGAAAATTGCAAATTGAAAGTCAGCACTGAAATCGCTTGCAGTTGCTCTGCTACTAAATTTATTTAAAAATGGGTATCCTTGTGCATCTATGATCAGCTGTTCCTCCATATTGCCTGAACTGTTTCTTCCACAATATTGATACCTTGGTGTGGAGATCAGGAAAAAAGCAGGCCCCGAAATGGAGGATGTGATTTTGTAAGCAAAAAACATTCATCCAATTTATTTTCAGGACAAACATCCTACCTCGTCTCTGGCCAGTCAATGTTTCACTCAGCCGCAGCACGGGTAACAACCTCCACCATCTCCTCATAAGCAAGAGATAAGTGACGAGTGCTCAATCTCTCGAGTCCTCAATGCTGAGCACATCCACCTCCTCATTTGCCATCCCCACAATCTCAACCACTGTGCCTCAGCAACAGCAGTCCCTGAACTGTGAGGACCGCAAGACTGAGCACCCTTTTGTAGAACAGCTTATAACTGAATTGAACTCACTTCATATTGATGAATGTTACACTGTTATTGATCTCAACTGAACCTAAACTGAACTGATGAGCTAATGACACTATTATTTCAAGCAGAAGAAACTGGATGAATATTCAGAAAGACATCAGTCCATAATTTTGACTTGTGATGCTTTGCTGTTTATCTCTGTAAGCTATCATATAAAGTGCTACAGAAATTAAAATGACACTTTTCAGCAGTTGGTTTGTACAGTTTTGAATTCACAGTTTGGGCATTGCCGGTTTCTAGTAGTGTTATATTATCATAGACATTAAATGACAAAATAATAAAAACATCGGAGACGATAGACACATCTTGCACTGTTATTGCTAGAGCCGGGTTACATTTGTACATGCCACCACCTTGGATTTCTTAGAGACAAAAGATTTACAGAGAGGCATAAAAAAATAGAGAAGGGGAACTGAATTATTTGGTAAGGTGTTTTTCCAATAAGCCTGTGCTGATTACAGACAACCCAGAGTGTTGTCCTATCTGCTGCTGCCTCACAAGCATGACTTTTCAGTTGCTCTCTCTGCCTTCACATGCCACAGACTCAGAGTTGTATCATTGTTATATCTGTTATTGCCTGCTATCACACTGGATGAGACTCAGAAGCATGGAATCTGTTATTGTCTCTTTCTTCACAGATGTATCTGTTGATGTCGCTTTTCTCATGGGCCAGAGGCTCAGAACATTGTATGTTATTTTCTCAGAGGCTGGAGACTTCTATCTCTTTCCAGTTAGAACAGCACCCCTAAAATGTCTTTACTATATTATTAGTAGTAGTAATTTGCTATTATTTCTGTTAATTTCATAATTATACAGGCATATGACTCTAACAAAAAATATCACACATAATATTTTGTACATTTTATTTATTTATAATCATTTATAATAATACAATTTCTATATATTTTGTTTCTTAACTAATGTTTCCATTCAAATTGCATTGTTGCAGTACCTTCTAGGACTTTTTGCTTTAAAAGTCTTTTGTTTTTTTTCTCTCTTTTTTTTTGCAAATATTGTTGAAAGCACCATAATGTTGATGCCTACCTTGTGAAACAGCTTTCGCATCAGTCTATGATGCCTTAAAATGCTTTTGTCTTTGTAGGCAGATCTTTGTAGGCAGTTTTGAAACGGAGCCATAAAATCACAAACAGGGAGGAAGTAAAGCAATCTCATTGGGCCCATGGGTCACCAAACAGCGCTGATGACAGCACACTGTCAGCTTGTGCCCTTGACTCACCGAAGGACGTGTCGTTTGGAAATTACAGCCCAAGTGAGAAGGAAACATACTGACTGAACCCTCCTGCCTGCACATCCCATCACCTTTACATTTAGGAGAATATTTTCATTACGGTGCAACTAAACGTTAATTATTTAAATCATCACAGGGCATGGGACTGCTATTTGAGCCCAGCTAATAGAGAGGGAAAAAAAAAATTATAATAAAATAATGTAATGATCAAATAAAATTATGCTGCTTATGCTTCTGTTTTCTGCTATGTACATGTTATCTACATTATCTCTATGGATTTGGGATTCAAAACATCATCTAGATAACTACAACTTGCCCACTAGCTGCGTTTCCACTACCGGGCCAAATGTTGGTGTCCTACTGCATTTCAAGGGCCAGCCGTTTCTACTGTCACTTCCAGAGACTGATCAAGCCTCCTCAAGGCTAACTGCCAAGGGCTTTTTGCCCAGCCGAATACCTTGGTCCAAAGTGGGCCTACTGGGGCTTGAATTGTCTCAGACGGACAAAGGCAGAGACAAAAGACAGTTAGTGTTGCAGTTCATTTGTGTTTATTATATGTGACCCTGGTCCACAAAACCTGTCTCTGGGGTATAGCAAAAATACATTGATTGATTTTTCTTTTATGCCAAAAATTATTAGGATATTAAGTAAAGATCATGTTCCATGAAGATATTTTCTAAAATTCCAACCATAAATAAATTAAAACATAATTTTTGATTAGTGATATGCATTGCTAAGGACTTCTTTTGGACAACTTTAAAGGTGATTTTCTCAGTATTTTCTCAGATTCCAGATTTTCAAATAGTTGTATCTTGGCCAAATATTGTCCTAGCAAACATCAATGGAAATATTATGTATTCAGCTTTTGGATTATGTATAAATCTCAACTTTGAAAAAATTTGACACTTATGACTGGTTTTGTGGTCCAGGGTCATAAATAAGTATAATATTTATAGATTTGGCAGAATGCTGAAGGTTACATATGTTAACTAACTGCATAATGAATAAATATTATTCTTATAAAATTACGAGACTGCTTGAGGAACTTCAATTATCTTATCATAATTTTGTGTGTTTATTTGACTTTATATTACTAACAATACCTCTATCTGAAAATGTAGATGTTAATTGGTACTATAAATGACGGTCCCACTTAATAATACTTACATAAGTACAATGCAATTATTGTGGTTATACTGTATTGTAAAATACTTTTGCTTCTACTGAGGTGGGATACGGGTAAAGTTAGGGACAGTTTTGGTGGTATGTGTAAAATATGGGTCAACAGAGTAATTATAAATGTGATTAGAGAAATTAATTACAGATGTAATAACATGCAGGTATTTCAAAAATATATGCAATGTAAAAACGTGTACTCAATAAGTGCATTATATGAAATTATTAACTTAAATGTAGGTGCACAGTAGTTGAGGCCATAAAGTGGGACTTACATGACAAAATTGTGAATAAGCAGCAGTACTAACCCTCTCTAACTTATATATACTCCACCCTTGTCCATGACCACACCTTACGCCCCACACTGAGAATATGTGTCCCTCAATTAAAACCTGATCCATGTCTAATCAAAACTACCTCTGTGGAACTCTTATTTGGGACTTCTAAAAATCCTTCCTCCTACCACCTTGTAAAGGTGCTGGTCCAGCTATTAAGGGCTACTGTACAGCTGTTCAGTTTGTCACCTTGCCAGCACTGGTCTTAATTTGACAACTGTCAGATTGTTTTTCTTTATTCCAGAAAGTACTCAAAGAAGATCCTCACAGACAGTATATTCCAATTTATTTATAGTTCATTCATAAATTAAATGCCTTGTTAAGGGCTGCATCTCAGACTAAATCAGACTATTAAGAGCTTTATTTTACATTACTTTTTTATATCACAAAAACTGATTTTATCAGGAAACTAGGACAAAGGATGGGGATTTAAATGCTTTTTCCTGAACTTGTTCCTCATAACTGCACCTTTTTTTAAAAAAAAAAACTCCCCTGGATGACTGGGTATAAAAGGGGATTAGTTGCTGTCCTTAAAAACTATTTTTATGGCCTGGCCATCCCCTCAGATGCATATGACAGTTTTGAGTAACAAAAGGAATTGGCAGATCATGTTATGTGCAATTATATATCGACCTCAACAGTCAAATATTTATTTTTTAAACAAATTGACAGACTTCCTAGGGGTTATACTATCAAGGTATGATCAAATATTATTTTGTAATTTTAATATTCACATTAAGTCACTACAGAGTTTTGTAAACTTACAGACTTTTAAATTCACATGGGTAAAAGTACAAACTCACAGTTACACTTTGGACCTGTTTTTTTACACGTGATTTTTACATCTTGGACACTGAAAGTTGTAATACTGGTTTTCCTTAGTGTAAATCTTATTTACTATTACTTTTCCTGGTCGATTTGACCCAATGCAAGCCCAAAGGACTCATAATTTCACAGCAGTCTAAAAACGACGCCACAATGGAATCATCACTTTTAGATCAAAATGTTAATGAATATCTGAATCATTTTCTTTTGAATTCTTGACACAACCTTGGTTATGTAACCCAATGTTATTATGTGCGGGGGAAAAAAAGTTTTCTGTTTGATTCAGAACTTAAATTTAATAAACTAATACATGTGGATATTAAATCTTGTCATTTATTTCCCTCATCATCTTCATGCTTTTATCACATCTTGTCTGGACTTTTGCAGCTTAGAGTTAATCACTTTTCCATGCACTCTCAGAACTAAAGGTACTTTTTCAAAAGGTACACTTTTGTTCCTATTAGGTTCAAGTATGTACACTTTAAGTACTAATATGTACCTTTAAGGTACCAAAATGGACCCTTTAGGTACAAACATGTGTATGTGTGCATGCAAATGGTCCTAAATGCATGCTTTTGACTAGCAGATGTAAATTTGAGTACATCACCCCCATCCTGATTTTCCTGCACTGGACGGCAGTTAAATTTACAGCTCAGTGATGTGTAAACTAGCACTGATTGTGTTCGTGCATTAAATTATTTATCTGTTAAACCTGCAAAAGTTAAGTGCATTAAGTGTTCAACATTCCACACTTTATTTTTTCAGTTCATTGAGTGCATCATCTGGTTATTTAAAGTGCACTTTTTCTTTTTGAAATTTTTAGAGTGAACATACTGCTCACAAAATTTTACAGCAATACCACATTAATTGTATGCAAATTAAGATGCACCTTATTTTGTATAACCCTAACCTTATAAACAAATTTTGGGAGGAGCGCGTATGCATGATTAGCCGCGGCTGTAACCGCATTTCTTAATCAATCTAATTCCGTCTCGTCCAATCAAAACCATAAGCCTTCCCCTTAAATAAGCCCATTTCCTTCCCTTCCACATCTTGTTACGCATTCGGGCCAGCAAGGTGTCCGAATCAGACTCCTCTGATTATGCCTGCGAGGACCCAGTGCCTCCGCCAGCCGCTCTCAGCCATCAACCCACCGCCCCGCCAGAACCTTCTAGTGAGTCGGCGGTGGCTACTCGAGGCCGCAGGCAAACGCGGCCTCCTATTGCAAGCCCTCTGAGACGCCTTCGCTCTCGCTCTCCACCTCCAACCCGTTTTCCTAGAGCGTCTCCGGCTTCATCATACACCTCCGCCCGCTCATCTACAGGAAAATGGGCCATCACTTCACTACGACAAGCCCTCGCCGCTGAAGGAATCCCATTCACAAGGAAAGCAACAAAACCGGGTCTTCTCAACCTACTTCAATCAAGCCAGCCTCATGCAGTCCCTCCATCAACTTCATCTCCCGCAAAAGGAAAAGCCAACAGGAAAAAACGCCACACTACTCACCCGATTCCAGCATCCTCTGCCGTCCACCACCGATCAAGCCGCAGCCAGCCTTCAGCCAGCCTTGGCCAAGCCCCAGACCCTCCCCTGCCGGACCAAACCAGCCGCCCGCCTCAGCCATCCGGACCCGCCGCGTCACCCTCCTCCTTCCAGCCTCCCGGAACCTTCTCCCAGCCAACCCCTTCTGTTCCCCCTGCTAATTATCCCGTCTCAGGTCACCTCTCAATACAGCCCTAACTTCTCTCCCCCCCTCTACTTCACGCCACCGCTGGGTGAATTTCGCTATGCGCATCACTCCTCAAGGCCGCCCCTTCATTTCCCACCTCCTAAACCTCGCATCCTCCGTCCACGCCCTCGAGGATCAAATTTCCCTTTCCGCCCCTTGCCTCCACGAACTCCAACTCTGGATTTCTTTCCTCTCCCAATGGAACGGCGATTCTTTTTTCTATAAAAAGAAATTTTTCTGAAATTCTCTCCTCCCCTGTCGACATCCAACTTTTCACCGATGCAGCCCCCTCCATTGGTTATGATGGGTTCTATCGTAATCGATGGTTCGCCTCCCCCTGGCCCTCCCAATTTACTGATTTGCCGCCCCACTTAGCTTCTTCAGCCCTGTTTGAAATTTACCCCATCGTGGTTGCATCGTGGTCCTCTGGGGGAAAGAATGGTCAGCCTCATGCATCGTCATACATTGCGATAACGAGGCGACAGTCCAGTGCATCAATAAGCACCAATAAGTATCTAAGTGGCCTCCAGTTTTTCCACAAGCTAATATCTGGTTCTGCCTCCCCAGCCATTTCCAATGCCCAAACTTCCCTTCTGCTCAAAGGCATTTAAAAGGATAACCCGCCCCGCCCAGACCCAGGATTACCCATCACCCACGAAATCCTGTCAAGATGCATTTCCACCCTCCACAGAGGATACATGTCCACCCTCATAGCACGGACCTTTAATGCCATGTTCACCCTGGCTTTTTTCAGGTTTCTAAGCTGTTCAGAACTCACAGTAAACTCTACTTTCAACCCAAGTAACCATCCCACTATATCTGACCTCACCATCTTGGATAACCAAACCATAGCTTTCCTAATCAAGCAAAGCAAAACCGACCAGCTTAAAAAAAGCCACTACATATATATATTCAATCTCAATTGTCCCATCCAACCCTACCAAACCTTACTGGCCTTCCTCGCCTTCAGAAGTTCCTTTGCCTCTTCCCCCTCAGACCCCCTCTTCATTGATGAAACCAACAGACCAGTATCAAGATTCTGGTTCCAAAAACATCTCAAGACCATCCTCCACATATCTGGTTATCCCCCCGAGAAATACTCATCCCATTACTTCAGAATAGGAGCAGCAACGTCCGCAGCCGAAAAAGGCCTTTCCTCCTTCTGTCTCCACCAGCAGGTTGCCGGATTAAAGTTACATCCCAGATCTCCATCTCGGTCCCAAGACCAATCTTAGTCTCAGACCCCCCCCCCCAAAAAAACGCGTGGACCACCCAACCTACCTCTTTTACTCGTCCAGCATCCTCCTCTCCACACTTCTTTGGGGGGCTCATTTGGCTGCTGTCCTCTTCAGCTCTTTTTGGGGGCAAGCGGAGCTCGAGACGGATGCCGAGCATAGCCCTCGCTAGGATTCAAACAACGCCGACCTCCCGGCTCACCCCCTGGACAGCACGCCAAACACACTTAAATTGTTTATCATAAGGAAGTGCGAACTCTGTATCTGATTCTACAAAACATTCATAATTCTACCCTGAAAGATACCTAAAGAGTCTGACACATCAGTAGTTATTCAACTCATACCACGTCACTGTTATACAAAAGCAGCAAATACACAAAAATGTAAAATTGTAGATATGGTTAGTTATTAAAATAGGTCACTCACACAGTGACACTTTAGGTGCAGCAAATCTAAAGTCACGTTCAACAGTAGCCCCTACTGAGTCCTAATATTTAACTAGCTATATAAATAAAAATACAAACTTCTAAACCTTTGGGGCACTGGCCTAGATCACTTTAATTGCAAGTGTCTTTTTTCTTCCTTTTTTTTGGCTTTATTTATTATTTTGTGCTGTGAGTGCAACAAACAGACAGCAGAAATATTTACAGGTCATGTAATAGCTCTGTGTTGATGGTGACATTATTTTAGCAGAAGGTTCTGTCTCACAGAGGGAAGCTGCACGTTGTTGGCTGTTATTTCATTACCCTCACTATTGGACGTCCTGACCAGAGTGGCATTCAGTAATGGAATTTATTTCCCTTGGAATGGATATCTTCTGGGGCTAGACAGTACAGGCTATCTTTCAGAATGAGAACGAACAAGCACGGAATTGATATTGCTTACGCATCAAGTGTATGTTAATATAAAACCCCTACATGTGCTCCACTACACAACTAATATATCCAGCAGCAAAACATCAACTCTAAATGCGTTCCTCTGGGCTATACCACTCTACGCCAGCAATAACCTAGTTGGCTTGTCAATCAACACTGAGTGCTTGGATCTGTTTTTGCTGGCCAAGCATAGAACCTAAAGCTTTATGAAAGATTTGTGAAGTAATGGTCTGTAGATATACTCAAAGCAAGCATTAACGTGAAAAGGAAGGTCATGAAATCACGCATGCCAAAATTTTCACAAATAACCATATTTGCATTTTGGAATGCAAGCTTACATTAAAGAGAACTGGCAACCATCTTAATTTTTCTGCAGTCTTGACCAAAATTAATTTTGGACAGAAATGAAAATGGTACCGCATGTGTCTCTCTGTGTCAGAGCGGTAGTTGGTTTGTTATGCATGATGCCTGGCTGAAGATCCCAGAAAAGTGCTGAAAAAGTTTATTCCGAAGAGAAAGAGTCGTGAAAAGACATGACAATGTAGATCTTAATGTTTGCCGCAGCCTTTGCTACAAGCTCATGTGCACAGCAAGCGCTGCATTGGTTGCTAAGAAACTGTATAGCAATGCCGTCTTGCTTCTGTTTTACGTGTTGCGTATAATGGCTTCAGTGATGGTGTCAAGTCGTTGACATCTAGCTCTACAACTTCTCTCCCATTGTGGCTTCTGGCTTTGGCACTCCTGATGTGTTCATTCATGCTTCCCCGGCTGTCAGCACATTGAGCAGCAGGTACCGTGGAGATTCACAGGTCATGTGCATTGGAATTGAGACTTGTTTACTTGAATTTTTTGGTTGGCAGGAAACAACCCCTCTAAAAAAATTTGTGTTGTTCCTCTAAGCTAATCTGCCCATTGTGCCAAAGTAAACAGCCTTTGTTTAATTTTCTGCATGAGATGAAAATTATTTGTTCCAAGAGAGTACAGATATTATTCACAATGGCCCGTCTTTCAACATCTGCGTAAAGACTGTGAATGTGCTCCTCACTACTCATGGGTGAAATTTGATGTGCTAGGAAACACCCCATTATGCTGCAGTGCCGGCATTTGCATGTCCCTGCTGAACAACAGGATCCAGTAAGCATGTTTGCTAACAGCTCTCTTTTGCTAACTTCAAACTGAACTGACACATAAAATGAGGACAGCCAAATTTGCAGGAAGCAGATTCTAAGGGGAAAATGCATATTTCATTTCATGCCTCTGATATCATTGCCAAATGCGATGCCCCATGTTTGTGAAAAATGGAAGAACTGGTGGACAGTGTATGAGCACCTCCATCTTACAGTATACTAAAAGCCTTGGCCTCAGTGAGTGTGCCTATCATCCATTATGGTAGTGTAAGTTAACTGCAGGTAATTTGAACCCTGAATCCATGAAGGGCTACTCGTTCAGAGGGAACTCATTTCACAGAATCACTTTTACCATCTACATGTAATAGCCCTCCCAGAAGAGTTAAATGAGTGATGTTCTGATTATTAGCAACAGAATGATTATGAAAAAACCATGTGCTGAACAGAAAGAAAAGAAAAAACAGTGATGAAAGAACAAATCACATAGTATTTTTACTTTCAACAGATTTTTTTTTTCATGCATCCTTTCAGTATAATCCATGTGCTCCATCTTCATTCTGGTACCCAAGTGATTGATGGAGAGGGATGTGTGAGCATAGCATGAAAGGTTACACCATACACTGACATTTCCTCTATCATGTTGAGTTGTAAAAAGCGAGTCTTTCCCTGGCACTAACGAGAACCTCAGTGTGAGATTGGTCTAGCTGCAGACTTGTACTGGCATTCTTTGACTTGCGTTCACCTGCTGAACTCTCCACTGACTGACACCACCTATCAATACATAGTGGAACCAATTAGGAATTACTTCCAGCGAAGTTCAAGAAACATTGTGGGGTTTTTTTACCACTGTGAGCTGTAATTTACTGTCCCACATTTCTTTACCTTCTCACATTAAAAATGTGGAGGTGGATGTGATTGTTGAATTAATATCTAAACTGAATAAAATTAGAATTAAATGTAGAGTCTTTATTAGCAAAATAAATTGGCATTTGTTTTGAGGACAAATTATTTATCAAATAAACAAGATGTGTGGGCATACAACAAGCCATAAAAAATACAGCATACTAAATTACAAAAGCATGTCAAGAAAAAACAAAGACACTCATTAAACAATATGCTTCAAAGGCCAGGGAGAACAGATGGGTCTTGAGATGAGACTTGCAAGTAACCTGGGAAAAATAAAGAACAATTGATTGGCTGATCTCAGGGACCTTTGAGATTGACTAATACTAGTAGAAACAGCTGCCATTCCATGTAAACCTTGAAAAATTGGCTAATACCCAAATAGGCATTGCAATAATCTAAAACAATGTTACATAAATACATGTATTAATTTTTCAAATGACACAATATGTTTACATTTCCCAATGACTTTGAGATGTAAGAAACCACTCTTCACAACAGCTTTGATGTGCTTATTAAATTAGAGCTCAGAATCCAAAATCAATTCCAGACTTCGGTTGATTTTTTTTAAAGCTCTAAAGGAATATGTTCAAATAATCCAATCAATCAGCATGAGAGGAAGCCTATATAGCCCTTTCTTACTTCCAATTTGCAGTTTTATGGAATTTGGCTCTGCTTTAAGTAGCCATCATATCCAAAATTGTTTAGATGTGCCCTGATTAATGCAAACATTTAGATATCATGCAGACTGATAAAGCTCAGCTATACAACCTGTATGATTCTCTGTATGATCCTCGGGTGGACCTGATTAAACCAACATATTGTTTGACTAGGATTGTGTAAAAACCACCCATTGACCCAGTGACGGAAGTACTTAGGCTTCTGCAAAGGTCACTTAATTTGAAATGATTGAGTTAAATGTTTTTTCTGCCTCTGTGATTGCTTAAATCTGACTGCAGTTTTAAGTAATCATTAAATTTAGATCATTAAATTTAGTTTCTAATCAAGAACTTTTCACAGATATTGGTTACATATTAATTTAGATATTTGATTTTTCTCAGCATCCCATCATTTTTAAGTAGTCATGCACCAGTAACCTCAAATATCTCATGTCTTATTCCAATTCTTTTAAGTCGACTACGTACTACTGCTTGTTAGGAACAAAAAGTGCTGTTTGTTAGTTCACTTCAATATAACTTGCCAAGTCACTATTAATAGTAATTTTACATATAAATAATTGTTACAATAATCTATCAACATTTGTTCATACAGGTTTTAATTCCCAAATAAATTGTTAAAAAAATCATACAATGTGATTTTTAGATTCTGTCTCTCACAGTGGAAATGCACCTATGCTGAAAATTGTAGACCCCTCCATGATTTCTATGTAAAAGAACATGCAAAATCACAGGGGGATCAAATACTTATTGACCTTTTTTCCCGTTAGCTAAACAACAACTTCACCTTGGGGTACCATGGTTTTTTCTTTCAAAGAGAGATTACACCTTTCCTCCAATGTATATACATGGTCTAGAATGCACTGTTCTGTTCTAGGGTGTTGAGCAAAGGCTGTACAAGTCAAGTAGCTCATCTCTGCTGCATACTGTCTCTATTTTGCCCAGTTACATCACCGGGAACATAGACAATGTGTCAGTGTTCTCATTGCAAATCCATTTCTCTCCAGACTCAAGGAATGCTCATGTTCATCGTATTTCTTGAGGCAGTGAGGAGAGCTCTTTGTGGAGGTGAATTTTCACACCACTCTCCAGAAGTGAACGTCATGGTGTGTCACCAGCTGTCACCTAATAGTTCCTGTCATTGGTGATTGATTCCACTGCACCTGCTGAGATGACAGTTTCATTTTTATTGAACTGTCTATAGAAGCATCCTCAGAGAGATAGAAAGTTTTGACCACTTAGCTTATTTGACTTCCCTATTTCAATAAACGTTCTAAACTTCATTCCCTGTTGTATTTTTATAAATTCAATGTGTTTCACCACTTGAAGTACTTAAAGGATCCAGGCTAGTGGCAGATGTCTTCATCCTGGCATACAGGATTGATGGGCACTGCAACTGTGCCAAAACACAGCTTGATTTCCACATACAAAAGACAAAATACATACATATATTAGAAAGTGTGATTAAATACAATGAGCCTAAAATGTCATTGAGGGCATTCTCACTCCCCTATCATCACATACTTATTTGATAATGTTCAGTGCTTTGCTACAATCTGTATTGTTAAAAGCACTATATAAATAAAATGGACTGATTGATTGATTGATTGATTTATGCTTAGTCAGGATCCCTCAGTATCACTTTTTAACGCTCAGGGCCTTTAGCATCAGTTCTCAACATGCTGGATGCTTTGTTGTTTTTACATGCCTTACTGCCGTTTCACCACAGTTTCTCCCAGTCTTGACTGGAAACATCTAACTCTTGCATTGTTTTTGAGATGATAGCATGCTAATTTAGTTATTGCCACATGACTACTGAAACACACCAAGATTCTTGACTTGATGTTTGGTTGTTTGATCCCTAGAGTCAAGGTATGCATTCACCTTAAGAATTTTCTATATGCAATGACTTCAGTTTTCAGTTTAACAGTTTAACACATTCAACTGTTAATTTCATCAATGCATTGGCAATACACAATACACACACACTAACAAATGTTTGTTAGTAATATAATCATGTCATGTACTGTATAAGGGATACTAGAGCAACAAAAATTTTTAATACTTTTTAATATGACTTTTTAATATGACTAATAACTTTTTAATACAGCTTATTCCTTGTGATAGCTTTTTGCAAACTCTGTCCGGCCAAACAGAGCTATTGGGGGAGAAGAGCCTTGGTGAGAGGTAAAGAAGAACCCAAAGATCACTGTGGCTGAGCTCCAGAAATGCAGTTGGGAAATGGGAGAAAGTTGTAGAAAGTCAACCATCACTGCAGCCCTCCACCAGTCGGGGCTTTATGGCAGAATGGCCCGACGTAACCTCTCCTCAGTGCAAGACACATGAAAGCCCGCATGGAGTTTGCTAAAAAACACCTGAAGGACTCCAAGATGGTGAG
>JAUMHE010000077.1:11434328-11484606 GCA_032359235.1 Enteromius mattozi
TCTTCAGTGTTTTAAACTGTAATATAAAATCCCCTTTATTTTCCAACAATAAAATGAAATCTTCATTAATTAAAAGATAAATGTTTTATGCTTTAAAAAATTTTAAATACACAATTTTCTCACAATTTACTCAAGGTATCGGTATCGGTACCTAAATAAAGCCGAATAAGAACAAGAACAGTACAGGAAGTCCTCTTAACCTTTCTACTCATAGTTTTACTCTACCAGTTCCTGTCATTTAATAATGAGCTACACCATGTTACAGCACTAGTCAACTCTGGAGCTGTAGTGAACCTAATGCATGACAAAATGGTACAAATATCAGCTTCACCATGCACACAGCCGCAGCTCACAACAAAGCTACTGTATCTGGAAGCATCTTTCAGTAGACTATCCCCATCAGTCTATAGACTGGCTTTAACCTGACTTTTTTAACCTTCATCACGGTTGGAGCTAAACTCTGCAGGACATTGGCCCTCCAGGGTAAGATTAAGAAACCCTGCCATACAGCTTAGTCAACACACTAACCGTATTCCAAGACTTCATCAATAAAGAATTTTCCATGATGTCCTAAACCATTCCTTTATCACCTACATAGACCTACAACATCCTAATTTACTCCCAGACCAGAAACCTACTTGCCAAGATAATACCAACTATACATGAAGCTGAAAAGTGCGTACCACCATTCTGTGCTACAATATCAACCACCAGGGCATTCAGACTGACTCATATCATGCAAAAACAAGACCCTCAACAGTCAAGGAACTACAGATTTCTGTGATTTGCCCATTTTCTGATAGAAACCGTCAGAAATGGCACCACTTAACACACTTCTCAAGGGCAATCCCAATAGGTCACAATAGAACAAATCAGCACTAACTTCTGCATCTGGACCCAAAACCACAGAAACAGCACCTCCACCACTTCTGGAGATTAATGGATCTCTTGCATACTTGAAGGTGAAGGAAATCTAGACAAAAAAGGGGCCAGATACAATATTTGGTGAATTGGGATGGATGCAGAACAGAGGAAAGACCGTGGAAGTATCTGGTGTTTGTGTTACGTTTTAGCTCAAAATACCCCACAGATTATTTTTTATAGCTTGTTAAATTTGCCACTTTTAGGGTATGAGTGAAATGTGCTGTTTTTGTGTTTGTCCATTTAAATGTTGGTGCTCCTGGCCCCCTTTTCAGCACTGAAAATAATGGAAACTTGTGAGTGGCTGACTTAACAAATGGGTGGGGCTTTTTCCCTATGATGACGTGTACATAGGGAGAATCTGGAATTGTTTATTCTGAGAGACTGTTTATGATTTATTTGGATTATTAAAAAAAACATTAGTAGGTAGATTTTTACCATTATAAGCTGGCTGTCTTAAAACATCTTATAAAAGTAACTTTTTCCATAATAGGTCCCCTTTAAAAGGTTTTTATGTGTTCTGGTGTGCATACAGTCCATAATTATATGGACACTTTATATCATTTGGTGAATAGCCAGTATCATGCTCTGGAGCACAAAGGCATGATTTAGCACATGCTATAGATTTCCACACTGGATTTTTATGACCTATAAATCCTGAGCCATTGAAGCCAGTCTTGTCTATAAAACCAAGTGCTATAAAATCCGTTCATCTCAGTGAACTAAAATAAATAAAATTAATTACAATTTATGCTTTATTGAGGGCATCACTGCAGGGTTCAAGATCAACAGTGATCTGAACGTGCAAAACAGGAGTCAACTGCGGCACAAGTGATGATGCGAACCGAATGTGTTGGTTCAATGTACAGAGGACATGTCTACAGGGTTTGACTCAGAACCAGGCAGAACTGAGCTTCTCCTTTCAGCACGCTAGCAGCAAAGCAGTTGAGCTGAAAGTGCCATAACCGCCAAAGCCCTTCAGCAAGATGGCAAGACCTACTGAAATATGTATCAGTGAGAGCCACATTCACAGTTTAAATGAATATGGCACATCAAACAGGGTAAACTGAAGCTCAACCCTATATGCCTGATGCAAGGGAACAATCTTCATTGGTTCTTATGGAAGCATATGTGAGCTTTTTGCTTACCATATCTGAAGTGATATATGTATGTGCACTGATAAATGTGCAAACCTTGAATTAAATCTGTTCATATATTTGCATCATATAAAGTTATTGTATCTCTTCAGACGACTTGTATTTAAATGGATTACTTTTACAGTGTTTTTGGTAACACTTTTCATGCAGCCTGTATTTATAATACATTATAATGAATGATTAATGCATTATAAAAAACCTTATAATGTGTTATAACATCTCATGAATAATCATAAAAACAGTTATAATACATTGTAATATTTATGTATTTGTAATTCTAACTTTTAAGAGTATGATTATTTATAACACACAATGTTATTTGTGTTCCAAAAATGAACATAAGTCTGGTATGTTTGCAATGCTATTTGGCAGTGGAAGGTCAGCACATAGACACAACAGTGCTGGAAGCTTCTTCAGCATTCTGATCCTCTAATCCAGTGCCTCTCAAATCTGTCCTGGGGACCCCACACCACTTTGAGTCCACAGGACAGCTTTTAGAAGCACTGCTCTAATTGGGCTCCAATAAAGTGTCCTCAATCTCACTTCAGCCAGCATTGCCAGTCTGGACCCGTTCCAGGCAAAATCTAAAAGGGGCCAGTCAAGACAAAGTGCTTCTATGTTAAGAATTAGAGCTAGAATACTTTCTGTCTGGTCCCAGAACCTTTCTAAGTTTTAAACAGACACGTCCTTTACGGAGATTGTCACCTCAATAAAGTGTGTAATAGATCTAACATTTACTTCTTAAAGTAACACTCCACTTTTTTTGAAAATAGGCTCATTCTCCAACTCCCCGTGTAATAAGCCGGACGGGAAAAAAAAGCTGTGGTTTTCTAGGCCGATATGACTAGGAACTATGCTCTCATTCTGGCGTATGAGAGTATAGTTCCTAGTCATATCCTAGTCATTCCAGCCTAGAAAACCGCAACTTTTCATTTTCCGTAGGTCTTAGTACATGATGTAACTACAGAAGAGTCAAGTTTTAAATAGGTCATTTTAAATAGGTCAACTTTCTGGTCATTTTTAAACGAGATGCTTCTGGTCTAATCAGATTCAATGATCTATGTTAAGCTATGCTAAAAGTGCTATCACCAGACATGGAGATCGGCTGAATGGATTCAAAAATGGTAAAACTTAACTTTTCTACTCTGAGGGAGTTAGAGAATGAGCCTATTTTCAAAAAAAAAGTGGAGTGTTTCTTTAACACCGTCCATCATTATTTAATTCAACGATACTGAATGCAGACAATTAACATACAGTGCAAGAGCAGGGTACACAATGGCTCTCTGATTAGATTTATGTTTTAGGACTGAGCTACTGTAAATCTCCTCCATACTCTACTCATCATGGACAGTCATAACATAACACATAACAGATGGCTGTGGAAGCTGTTCCGATGAGAGACTGCATTCTGATTCTCACAAATAAATACACAAATATAGAACAGGCCTAACAGAGCACTCACATATTGTGTGCTGGCCTAAAAACCTTCTGATGTGCTGACCACAACATGCAACATGGCCAAATTTCATGGATTACATGGTGTTTAGCTCACAATGCTTTGAATTAGAGAGATTGAGGTTCTATGGAATAGCAGTAGTCTCTGATCCAGGTCCCCAACGGTTCCATGCGACTTTCCTGTCTGCCTGCAGAGTAAGGCTGGGAGGCCTGTCTGAAAGGATTCACCAAAGCAGAAATAAAGTCAAAACCATTGTGTAGATAGTCTGGACTAGTTTACAGAGTGAAAATATGAAAAGAGAGTGGGTTAAGAGTTTTCACTGGGCACTTTTGGTGTTATCCTTACTTTAACCACTCATGGAAATTAGTCCAGAGAGTGAGTTTTGAGAATAAAGGACAGGATTCCAGCTGCCCATACCCAATTTCATGGGTTTAAAATATAGCCGAGTTTATTAGGGTAGGAGCTTGAGTGTGCACATTATTGAATGTACGACTGTGAATGATTCTGCTTTGTCGATATTACAGCTGACTCTAGCATTTTATTATCTGTTTAGTAACTACTGTGAATTCGGTAGGATCTATCAGCTTAATGTTTTACTGAACTTAAGACACAGAATAGATGAAGTTACTGTTTACAAGCTGTTGGTGACCGTACCTCTAAATTCCTCAGGCAGAACAGAGTTGTTTTAAGCCCCTCAGGATCAGTGGATTAGCACAAAATCCTCATTTTACACAAATTATGGTAATTAATTGCATTTCGGGACATCTGACAAACCTGAAAGTAAATGGCTGATTTTACATTTTAAACCACAGACAAGGTGAAAAATAGTACATAGTTCTACAAATATTATCAAATAATTGATGTTTTACCAATATTTTTAACAAGATATTTTTATTGCACAATATGACATGCATAAACAATATTCAAAACCAGGGTTTACAGAATTACAAATCCAACTAAAAGAAAGGAAGGGTGGTACCAGTACACCTGGATACTGCTCCCTCTTTCCTTGCTCAATAAAGCAAGAAGTGTATGAGCTTAAATATACTCAGCTGCCTTATTGAGATATAAGAGAGTTCCCCTTCAGTCGAGTCACTCTGACGTTACATATGGGAACTCGCATGAGTGACCAATCACCTCTGAGCCTTATTAAAAAGGCCAATGAACACTGGCATGCACTGATTGCATCCAGCTGCCGCTGATCACAGCGCGAGTATAAACGGAGCAGCTGAGCAGTGCACCTTAGCTTTTCGCTTCGGTGCCTCGCCTGACCTGAGTCCTGAAGTCTTTGAAAAAGAGTTCCTGTGGAGTTCATGCTCTCTCCTGACGGCGATGGGAAAAACACCGGCTGTCAGCAGATCCTGCGGGTTGGCTGTTTTTCTAAATGGCTCAGCCTTTGCAACCAGCGAGCAAAGGACCGACACTGAGTGCACAGTTGTGCCGTGAGGTCTTCCCTGGGCAAACCGGGATCGAAAAAAAGCAATTTCTCACTCCCGTCGAAAGACATGCTCCCGCTATGTCTTTCCGACCGTGCGCTTCGGGGTGCGGTATAGTTTCCTCATGTCTCTGCACGGCCTCACGTGTCTGGCCCAAAATCAAGCTGGGGCAGCGTTCGTGGATGAATCATGCATTCATTGTGAATGCATGACCATGACTACAATGAGGATGGGCTGCGTTTGCCCTCCTAAAGCACGTAAACTTTCGCCCGCTCTTGCTGGCGGAGCTTGTCGCGCTGCAGAGGCTGCCACCGCCCTGCACGCCACGCTGCACGAGGTTGGTCCTGATCAAGGGCTTATGCATGAACCTCGAGCCGCATCCGACCTCGCACCCAATGAAAGGGGGCGACGGAAGTCATGGCGCGATCCCTTGGCCAGGTGATGTCCACAGTTGTGGTCCAGGAGTGGCACCTATGGTCGAACCTGGCTCAGGTGGCAGTCGGCGACAAAGCACTCCCCCTGCGGCTTCCAAACCTGCTCCGTCCCCTACCGAGCTCAAGAAGCAGACTGGCGGCCTGACGTCGAGCTGGCCTCGGGCGAACTGTGCTGCCCATGCCTCAGGGACCAGAGAACATCCGCCAAGCTGCGAAGCGCCCCTGACATGGGCAGCCTGGAGGTGTGGGAGTTTGTTTAAAAAAAAAAAAAGAAAGCAACTCCTTACCTCTAGACCCAGTGCCCCGAGGTCCCTTCCTGAGCGACGCCTAAAAATAAAAATGTCTCCTCGGATTCGGACCCGGAGCCCTACATCGCCGCGGGAACCAGGGAGCAGTGCAGTCAGACTCTTCTCCCCCCACGAGAACAGAGCAAACTCTCCCTGAAAAGAAAAAAACTAAGTGCAGAGGATCTCTTTCTCGGCATGGAGCTGGACTCGGTCGAGATGACTGCCCGCCTCACCAACAGGCGTGCGCAGGCAGTGCTGAATTGAACTGAAGTTATTCAGGCACAAGACAGTGGTCCCTCTCAAAACTTCAGAGGCTCCTGGGGAATATGGCAGCCGTAGCCACAGTAATGCCGCTCAGCCTTCTTCATATGAGACTGCTTCAGCGCTAGTTACACGATCGAGTCCCGAGATGGGCATGGCACCGTGGCACACTCCGGATTGGCGTTTCCCATAGTGTTGCTGCCTATTCAGCCCGTGGTCAGACCCTGCCTTCCTACGGGCTGGAGTCCCCCAGGACAGGTGTCCAGGCATGTGGCACAGATGCCTCCTCCACGGGTTGGGGTGCTGTATGCAATGGGCAAGCAGCTTCAGGTCCCTCAGGCCCCGACTGCTGTTGCATTAACTGCCTAGAGTTGCTGACAGTGCTTCTCGCACTGCATCGCTTCCGACCGATGCTACGCCACAAGCATGTCCTCGTCTGCACGGACAGCACTGCGACGTCGTATATCACAACTCGCCCGCCATCTGCTCCTGTGGAGTCAGATGCGGCTGAAATCGCTGCGCGCCATTCACATTCCGGGAGAGCTTAACTGTACAGCCAACCAGCTCTCACGGCAGCCCACCCACCCCGGAGAATGGCGACTCCACCCCCAGGCAGTCCAGCTGATTTGGAGCCACTCCAGTGAGGCCAAGGTAGATCTCTTCACCTCCCCCGAGTCCTCCCATTGCGCGCTTACTACTCTATTACTGCTGGCACACAGCTGGCCTCCGGGGCTCAAGTATGCCTTTCCCCCAGTGAGCCTCCTTGCACAGACCCTGTGCAAGATCAGGGAGGACAAGGAGCAGGTCTTGCTGGTAGCGCCGTATTGGCCCTCCTGGACCTAGTTTGCCAATCTGGTCTCCCTCGCGGCAGTCCCTCCCTGGAAGATCCCCTTGAGGAAGGACCTTCATTCTCAGAGGATGGGCACAATCTGGCACCCGCGTCCCGACCTGTGGAACCCACACGTCTGGTTCCTGGACGTGGACGCATCACACCTTTGTGATCCCTTGGAAGCACCAACTGGTCGTGAGGTTCTTCTGAGGTGCGAGACGGGTTAACCCCCCTAGACAACACCTCATACCCTCTTGGGACCTCGCCATCGCCATGGCGTGCGGCAGGCCCCATTCGAGCTACTCGCGTCAGTCGAGCTGAAACACCTGTCACTCAAGACACCACCTGGAAATATCAAAACCAGGGAGAGCCGTGCCCCTTATCCTATGTGTTGGCTCACGGCGCCTCTCTAGCAGATATCTGTAGAGCTGCGGGCTGGGCAACACCCAATACCTTCGTGGGGTTCGATAATCTCCGCGACGAGCCTGCGTCCTCCCGTGTCTTAAGTTAGACATCAGGTGAGCGGGAGGTCGGCTGGTGTTGGCTTGCTGCGCCATTCCTACGGGATCCATGTGCTATTCTCCCAGAATGTTCCCTATGGCGAACCCTGGGTCCTTCTGCCCCGCAGTCAGGACTAGTAGCAGAGTAGTCCCTGGCTGTGCTCCTACTGGGTCTCCTTCACCCAGTAGGTTGTGGCCACACATTTCAATATATTCCACGGTCAGCCAGAGGGCCGTGTTTCCCTTCATATATCTCTGAATTCACGGATATATTAAATTATTCACATTTCCGCATGTAGAAACAAAAAGCAAAGCATGCACTCCGCCCCCCAAACCCCTGCTTCAGTATCAAATGGCATCCCTGTGGGGCCCCTTTTATTTGGCCCCCAGGGCGTTGGGAAGGTTACGTGCAGATCTTTCTGCTGGCACGTTCATCCTGTCAGCACGAGGGTCTCTGCAATCCGCGGCCCCAGGCTTTTCCATGCGTCTGTTCCCATATGTAACGTCGGAGTGACTCGACTGAAGGGGAACATCTTGGTTACGTAGGTAACCCTCATTCCCTGAAGGAGGGAATGGAGACGTTACATCCCCTTGCCACGACCCTAGGTCGCGCTGACACCAGGCTCCTCAGCGAAAAACTAAGGTGCACTGCTCAGCTGCTCCGTTTATACTCGCGCTGTGATCAGCGGCAGCTGGATGCAATCAGTGCATGCCAATGTTCATTGGCCGTTTTAATAAGGCTCAGAGGTGATTGGTCTCTCATGCAAGTTCCCATATGTAACGTCTCCATTCCCTCCTTCAGAGAACGAGGGTTACCTACGTAACCAAGACGTTTCTCAATAAATTCTGACCATGCCTTAATTATTTTGGTTATGCTTTGTTAATTCTCACATATCTTTGAGTTCTAAAAGCCTAATTTTGTGTACCCAAAATGTAGGATTATACCAACTTTTAAACTTGACTTTTTTGGCAGGAGTTAAAATCCTGTGTTGATTAGCATTTAAATTAATTCAGCATCATCTTTTAACAAACTGGGCTTTCTAGAAATAGCCCTCTCACATAACTTTCATCCCAAAATTTGTGAATGATTTGGTAATCATAGAACAAAGGAAGTAGACAGACATTATTTTGTGGAACACATGTAGTAGCATGTGTGGAGAAGTTTATAGTGTTAAGATGATGGGCAGGGTTTTTAGACATTATAGGAATACTTCCCAATATCAAGTCGCAGTGAAGTGTGCTGGAGGCATGATTGAGTAATCTGTTACAGAAAAATGACACAGCTCTTGAGAGAAATTCACAAAGTCCATTAAAAGATAAGAGAACAGGTTACAGTTCCATGGTATTCTATAAACACGCATTGCCCTTCTAAACCTTAAATACAAAAAAAAAAATAGGAATGTCCAGGAAGATTATAACTCTCTTTAAAATCCTGATTAGAAGCAAAAACAAAGGCAACATTATGCAATGTGCTTTAAAAAAAAAAAACTGTAATATGAAGAGTGTACAAAGTAACAAATCTGTAGCAATAGCTTAAAAGTAAATAGCATGTAACGTCCCGAGAAGTCATGGTTTACAGAGAATTTATAACAGCTAAGGAGCGTTGTTATAACCCCCTTAGCTGTTATAAAATTCACTGTAAACTACAGCTTCACAGGGCTTATTGTTTTTATAAAACGGTTATTCCATATACATAGTAAGGTTTCGCAAATTAAAACAGACTACATACTGACATACTAGTACTTATTTCAAATATTTTGTATGTACATTTCTTTATACTTACAGGCATGTGTGATGAAGCAGGGTCTGCAGGAGCATGGTTTGAAATTCCTGCCATAATGTTTTTTTTAATGTTGCAACGTATAACTATCAGTTGAGACTATGGAAAATCCTCCCCAAATATTGGATGAGAAAATAATCCACAGCAAAAAATTAAAAGTGTATAAATTACTAGTTCTTCTAAAAAGACATTGTCCAACACCAGTGGTTCTTGCCTCCCTTTAATCCATTGAGTTTTAATAGACCCCTAATACATGTCATGGTGAAAATCACATGAGTGGAGGCAATACATCATGCTATGATTGGCCTATTCTCTTTACATGATTCACACGTCTAAGAATCTGTCAGAATGAAAAAATAAAGATGTTAATATGAAGACAAATTAAAAAGTAAATAAACAACTCAGCCATTTATCATTGCTTCATGTTGAGTCAAAATCAAATCTGATGTGGCTTGAAAAACCACTTTAAATTTTTTGCTGTGTTCTTATAATTATCATTTTGTAATAAATGTTTAAATAGACAATTTATTGTTATACTGATATAGTGAGCATGACGACTTTAACAGATGGCAAGAAGCTCAGCAGTTAAAGCAAAAAGTAAATATGTCTCAGAAGAACAGGTACCATAAGAAACAGAAAAAGGGGAATGAGACAGATGATTTATTTTAAATAAATGTGTAAGTTAACTTGTCCATATAAAAGTAATTTTGAATGTTTATTTTGATTATTAATAATAAAGGTTAGAAATTTAGGGTTGTTAATGTAATATTGTTGCAGTGTTAGTATAACAGTATAACACAATTTTAACTCAAATCATTATTTCTTATTAATTTATTTATTTACTTGGTATACATCTATGTAATAAGCAGAGTAATAAAAGATAATAAGCAGAGTCTGGCTCATCCTGACACACTTTACTTTGCAAAAATAATGGGTTAATGTACAGTATATCCACAGAAATTTTACGTTGAGTCAATTTCTGACTTCAAAGTGTTATCTGAATTGTTATTTTTTTAGTTGGCTCAAGCTTTAGTGAACTACTTTTATAGACCATTCAGCTAAAATGTTTTCATTAGTCAAACATTTAGAGACTGTAGCAAGTTATGTCAATTACAATTTATATGTTTACTCTGTGTTTTATATGTTACCTCGACTAGGATTTACTACATAAACACATTTTTATGTTTATTAATCACTAAAAAGACATGTTACAACACATAATAGCCTTTATTTAATAACAATTTCCATTTAAAACATTTTTCTTACAAACTAAACATACAGGAATAAAAAAAAAAAAGTCACCTACATCTTGGATAGCCTAAGGGTCAGTAAATGAACAGCAAATTGTCATTTGTGGGTGAAATATCCCTTTAAAGCTCCAGTTGACAAACATTCCATCTGTAATACAACTGCAAAATTCACTTTAAACATTGTTTAATGAACAAACTAACAAGCTAAACAAAATGTTAGCAAACAAACATTTACAAATATTATTGTTCATAATTGCATCTTTAAAATGAGGCAGAAGTAACAAATACATAAAAAATAAAATTAACCAGGTGTTACAGTATATAAAATCAAATCAAGTCACCTTTATTCACATAGCGCTTTATACAATAGTGGCCGTGTCAACGCAGCTTTACAAGTTTAAGAGTCAAACAATAAAATAGTTTGTCAATAATGCAAGAGGACATTAACAAGTCATTTTTCCAGTTAAAGTCATTTCATTGGTGATTCAGTGTTGACATCATCCAGTTTAGCTCTCTTCCAATAATGTCCGTGTAATCAGCCAAGTGTCCCCAAATAATCAAAGCAAAGGTGACAGTGGCAAGGACAGGAGGCAGTTCTTCTCTGGCCAGATCAAACCATCATGGCGTGGTTTAATTCCAGGCTGCAACACAGGTCAGATTGAGCACAGGACTTGTCTGGTTCTCATTTGTCCTGATGGCCAATGAGAGGATCTGTGTCTGGAGCTCATCTAGCTGACATGGTCTCCGCTGACATTCAGGGCAGTAGAGGTCATCTCTAGGTGCTGATCCACCATCTGATCTGGATACAGACTGGATCTGGGTGGCTACTTTCACCTTGGAATAAGAATGAAACAGACTAATATTAGCATAGATGCCACTAAAACAATAAAGCACATTATAAACCTGGACACTTTTAAAGCACATTTAAAGACCTTTTTATTTAGGAAAGCGTATAATTGCTGAGTTTTCCTACATTCAGCAACAGTGATAATTTTAGATTTGTGGATGTTGTTTTATTGTAGCACTTTGAGATCTTCCAATGAAAAGTGTGTTACAAATAAAATGTATTATTATTATTATTATTATTATTATAAATGTAGTAAAAACTCTAAACATTTACACATATTACCTGGAATGAAAACAATAAACTCCTGGTCTTGAAAGTACACACAGTTGCAGTGGAGTGGTCTGACCACGTGCCAGTGTTTGGTGCCTTGGAAGAACTGCCTGGGTTGCATCTGAAATCTTGCAGTGATGACAAAGCACCAATGAAACCTTTGGGCACACCCTGATGGAGAAAGAAAAGTACATTTTAAATTCAAAAAAATTAAATGATGCCTTTTAAATAATTTGCAATGTATCAATATCAGGTTTTTTTTGTTGTTGTTGCAACCTTTTGACACAAATCCATTGCACAACAGTGGGAGCATTGCTACTGACTGGATTTGTAATAGAACATGCACATTTTATATTATAGGGCTAAGTTACCTTAAATAGCATGAAAATAATATTAAAATATGACGGTTCTGCCTGTTGTTGATGAATGGTGACGTTTTACAAATTGACTATCTAGTGATTCACTACCTAGGGAACTGAGACGCTTTGAACAGCCTTGTGAAATGATTCAGTTCGTTTATTTTCGTTCGGAACGACGAACTTCTCCTACGAAACGCCATTCACAAGACCAGAAACACCATGTAACATAACGTTAATCTGCCCCATTTGAAAAAGAGCGACATTTCACCACGGCTGGTTGCTAGTAACATTTAATGACATCTTTTTACTTTATGGAACAATTGCAAAAGTTTACAAATGCAAAAAACGCATTCAACACGCTTCAAATGAACGCATTATGTGGTTTATAAGTTTCACGTTTCATATTTCGTTAAACATTAATGGTATATAGAAAGACCGCACAATCTCTTCCTCTCTTTTTACGTCACAGAAACACAAAGAATTATCATACAACACGCCTAAATTAGCTAAAATTCATTATAGTAGCACAGCTTTTGACGTGTTTTATGGCTTAAACAAGGTGAAAGACTACATTCCCTTCACTTTCCCTCTGACTTTAACGTTACCTCAAATTCCCCTCAGACATATCATACAATTCAATGCTTTTTATAAATGTTGTACGTTTGTGTATGAATACATACATTATAAATAAAACATTTACTCCGTTTAAATGTACGTTTTGATAAATTTTTATTAGTTTAGTCAACATTTAGCAGTCTGAATGTTGACTGGATTTGAAAATAACCATTCATTTAATGTTTTTTTAAAAACAAATCTATCTATCTATCTATCTATCTATATATAAATGTCTATTAGTAACACACTGCACAAGTAAGTCAAAGCCTGATAACTCTGCCTTCATAAGTGTAGCAGCATCTTACTAAACCAGTGAAAAAAATCATTGACATCACTCAGCATTTCTTTGCTCCACAACGTCACACCACAGGAACAGACGGTTCCTCGAGATGGGGTGTTCCGCTGTATTGAATTTAATTTGTCAAAAATGCCTGATACAGCAAAACATCTTTTATTTATATGCTTGGTAAAGTTCCTTTTTAAATGAACAACTGAACCTGAGAATAGTACGCCAGACTATCTTTCTTTTCACTCACTGTAAAATGAATTTTTATGCGGCTGCTGCTTTCCTCCACTGAAGGTACTCGTATAAAAACGCCAAAAAGGAACAATATGTGTATTGTTCATTGACTGTCATCAGTATTACACGGCTACATTAATGGTGCATTGTGCTGTCTAATGCAACATCATTTTGGTAGATGTATTCTATTTGTCTACTGTAAACTAATAATTGTTCATCATTTATAAAGCCCTGTAACAGCAGATCATGTTTAATTTAAACTCAAACACAGTTGTGTTGTTTAACCCAACACATCTCTAGTGAATGAGATATTTGATATTTATCTACTATTTTGAGATTTAACCTCATAACCTCCAATTCAACCCATTGCAAGGGTTCTGCCAGTTATGCAATGTAAGCAATGATATGCGTTCGAGTCCACAAGATGAAAGGAAGGTGAAAAGAGTATTATCTGCGCTCATTGTAGTTCTCTGTTCCTTTTTGCCTCTTTAAACCCCACCCACTGACATGTTAACTACAACAACACTGGATTAAAAATAACATACCTTTCAAAGGATCCTGCAGAGTCCTGGACATGGCATACAGTGGAAAAATTAAAGACAAATTTGTCACAAATTCTGAATTTGTTCCCATGACTTGTTCATTTACTCCTTAGTTGATATTAAATTGTGGCTACACTGTACTACCTCATTCCCTTGTTTTAATTTAGATAAATCACAGCCATGAGGGTATTTCGCATTTTGATGGAAGCTTTCTAAACAGATTGCAGCAACATGTAAGCATGTTCATTTTAACAGCTTAACTAGTGGGTGGAGCAGTTAAAAATTGCTTGTGTACCTTCGGATTAAGGTTGTTATAATGGGTACCAAGTTTGGTCTAAATACACTAAAGCATTGCAGAGATACAGCCTAAAGTCCATTTTGGTGTGTATTTCTTGATGTGCAATATGTAAACAATTTGGTCTATTGATATTTTTGGGCACTAGAAGGTTTGATTTAAAAACTAAAAATTTGTTGTGTTTATTGTACAGACTGTTCTCCACCTGTGTGCCAAATTAAATAACCTTCCTTTAAGTGGTTTTGTTGGCTGCCATAAATTCAATGGTGACAGAAGATAGAAAGAAGTGTAATAAAAACACAAAATGTCAAGAGGTGCCTGTGCACCCATCTTTTTTTGAATTCTGATTATGATATGCAAAGGCACAAGACTGATTTTCCTTATTCAGTGTAGCTTTCCCATTTTCTTCCACTTGTTACCACTGCTTGTCTTCCACAGTAGTGTGTGCAGAACTGCACTGGTGTAACTGTGACTGTTTTCCTAAATGGTCTGTTGGTAAAGTTATCACTGCATCTGCAGTTAGAAGTTACAAACAGTCCTTTGACACGCTAAAAGAACTGAACACATGCATTGGCTTGTTTAAAATTCTGCATTAGGATGTTTTGAATATAGAATCAACAACTCTGTTAAATGACCCCAAAAGAAATGCTGCCCCAACAACAGTTAGCCAATCAAGATTCAGTACTCACTACCAAACCCACCCTCCCACCGGTGTAACTACAGCTTTTGCCTATAACTGCCACATTCATCTTTTTGTACTCGTGCATACTATGATTTATCAAATCAGCACAGGTTATTACATAGAAGGGCACTGGGGTGGTGATGCATTCAGTTGTTATGATGATCAAAATAAGAACACTTTGTATTAGGCAAATAAATCTTGGAGCAGAATTGAAGATGTAAATACTCTCCAAGTGTGGGGGTAAGCAGCAGAGGATCAGATTGACATGAGCAATGAGGGCACCCACCCTGCATAGTGATGGTAATTGAAGCACTCAGGGAATTGCATATCTCAAATGATTGACAGCTTTAGGACAGATTTATGATGCAGAACTCTAGATGTACTTGTTTGATGAAAGAAATATGTCAAGCTTGTCCCTATACCACTCTCTTTGACATCAAAATCTATTTTTATAGCACTTCTTTTTTAAAATCATGACAATACATTTATGTTTGTCACATCATGATTTATTGTTAGTTTTCTTATCATGATGTTTGCACCAAGATAAGTCACTTTACCATGTAAGCTTATCATGTGCTTATCATGTGAACTACTCATACATGTCGTTTATTTTTATATTTTTGGATAGACTCTCAAACATACAGTACAATTATGGCCAAACAAACTGCATCTACAATGTAAAGGTATTTACTTATGTACAGCTTATAAGTGGAAAAGTCTTTGCAAATTCCTTACATTATAAACATATTCATATAAATTTAGTATATACAATACCAAGAGAAGCCAAGGGAAGTGGTGCCTCTTCAGAAAATAACACAGTACAAAAACAAACAATGCAAATATTACAAATATTTTTTTTTTTTGTATAAGTGTATAATAATGTATAATGTATAATAGTGTATAATAATTTGTCCAACACTTTCCAACAGCGGCACCAGTGGTTAAAGTTACAGTGTGAGGCAGCATCTCTATTGCCTCTCCAAGCTATTTGTGTTTTAACATGGCCCCTAATGCACAGTTAAGTTCATTGGGAATCTGGGTGTTCTTTGTGATAGCAATCTTTTATTTGAAAGCCACATCTCTAGCATTTCCATCTTGCAAAAATATCTCTAAATTACAACATGCTGCCAATGTCAAATATAGAAAAGTTAATTTATGCGTTCATGATCTCAAGGCTGGATTATTGTAATGCTTTATTGGGTGGTTGCCTTGCGCAGTTAGTAAGCAAACTCCAGCTGGTCCAAAATGCAGCAGCTAGAGACCTGCAGGTCTCCAATTGACAGCTTTTAACAACCTTAAATCTGGCCATTGCTTCTCAGTCTATTTTTATTATCTTGGGCTTGACTGAAACCTGGATTCATCCAGGAAACTCTGCAACCCCTGCTGTTCTCTCTAACATCTTCCCTTTCTCACCCCCCACAAGTCACACGTCAAGCTGGAAGGGTCTTCTCATTTCTAATAATTGAAAATACTCAGTACCATGCATCATCATCTTTTATCATCATTTTTGCTGAGCAGTCTTTTGGATGGCTCACCAATGTACTAGATTTCTCTAATACAAAAAAAATATAGGCTTTTATAATAGGCATTATATAGGCTTCTGCATTTTTGTGAGGAGAAGAATTTATTGAAAATGGTAGTGTAGAAGTTCTTTAATGGTAATGTTATCATGTCTTCCTTCAAACAATCTTAACCCTTGTATGAATGCTGTTACTTTTCCTAAAGTCCTGTCTGTGGGATATCATTTTTATCTGAAGACAGAAGGGCTAGAAACAGCCAGCTAGATCTCTAACCCTTCCCACTGGAGATCCTGTAATCTACAATATGATCCTTAGGAATGTTATTCTAATGAAATGGACCATGTGGTTCAGGTCTTTATAGACACAGTAATATAATTTCTTTCACAGAATGACCAACTGAACTTTAACCACTCAGGTTTCAGCAGGTAGGTATTTCAGGGTTTCCTGAGTAGGAGAGATATCCAAAGAACATCAGCTAGTCACAGGGTTTCCTCTGAGTTCAGTTCTTGGACCCCTTCTCTTCATTACATACACTTCATCGCTTGGACCCACTATATAAGCACATAGCTTCTCCTACCATTGCTGTGCTGATTTCAGTCTGTGTTCCTGTCTTGGTTCGTGGACTCTTATTTTGAATTGTGTGTTCCCCATTGTTTCTGTGTTCTCCTGTTCCTTTGCCCATCTTGTTTGTTGCATTCATTATTTATTTGCTCATCCCCCTTTTTACCTTGTTACCTGGTCTATTTAATGTGTGCTCAGTCCTGACCTCGCTGCCGAGTGTTACTTAGCTATTTCCTCTGTTTCCCTGTGTCCCTATTATCGTCGTTTTGTACCTAATGATGTTTTATAACAAATTTCGGAAGGACCTCCTACGAATGATTAACCGGCTGCCGCCTATCTTCATATTACCTAATTACCCTATCAGAGCTAAAGTTTCCCCTTTAAATACCTCCAACTTCCTCTCCCTCATATCTTCGTTCTTTGCATCCCTCCGCCGCCCTTTACACCACTTAAACTGGGAACCGGGTGTCAGGTTTCCGGGCCAGAGGAGAACTGGCCCTCGCTAAGCCAGGTTCCTCCCAACTATCGCTCCTTCAAACCGATTTTGCCATCCTAGCTATTCAGCCATCCCACCCTCCTCCCGGGGGGCACGCGGTGACCAGGCCGGGCTCCGAGCTCTACCCAGCCCTCGCCTTCTAGGGGTTGATCCCCTAGGGCTCGGGGTCCTTTGGAGATTTTTTGGTGACCAACTGACCTTCAAGGACCAAATTGTAAAGACAGCTCAATCATGCACGTTTGCATTGCACAAAATTAGGAGGATCAGGCCCTTTCAAACAGAGCATGCTGTACGACTGCGCAATCAAACCTCAACAAATCTTTCAGAATGCAGCGGTCTACAAGAAGTCCAAAAGGGCCCATGTCTCACCTCTCTTTATCTCCCAACACTGGCTACCAGCTGAAGCTTGCATCAAGTTAAAAACATTGATGTTTGCGTACAGAACAGCCTCCTGATGAGTCTATATCCCCTCGAGAATCCTGAGACCAATAAGTAAGCGATTCCTTGTGGTAACCTCCTTGTGAAGCATTTTTGTTCACCTTTCCTGGCTGGTGAAACAATCTTCTCACAATCGCAATAATTAACAGAACACCCAACATATCTGACAGCAGCACTAATGTAATTCAATATCCGACCCATTTGACTTAAAACTGGGACCCAAACCTGTGTTAAATCAACAAGGTAGACAAAAAAATATTTATTAAAACTTTTATTCAAATTGTGAATAGATTGAATACAGAAACCAAGCAAAGAGCACTCCCTTTATAATCACTACAGCTGTCAATCAGTAGCAGTTGGTTACAATGCTCAGCGTGTACTGGACCAAGTCAATATTGGACCCAAAACCCATCTGTGCTTGTTACCGTCCAGCCTGCAACCACACCAAACTCTACACAAAAATGTTATTCTCCCTGTTACATCAAATATTAGAGATTCACCTGCGTGTAACCGTGCAGGACTTTGGCTTTTCCCTAGTGGGGGACTACTCTTACATAGCTGATTTCACCATTATCTCTTCACCTGATCGATTTATGTTGTTCTATATCATTGTAATCCCTGACCATCAAAACATAGGAGCAGGCATCTCCTTTTCTGTGTTATCATGTTTGGTTCAGGAGATATGATACAAAATACATAATTTGGTTATGGTGGAAAGTAAAATGGTCACCATAGCAACCACAAGTTGTTTTTGCGTTGGCTCCATTTCTGAAAATGTTTAGGGCTGCAAACTATACAAGTGTACCAAGTTTCATGTTTTTATGAAAAAGTGAACTTTTTTTTCACATATCACCCGTGCTATATACATAAGGCCTGCCTCAAATACTCTACACCAGTGGTTCCAAACCTGATTCCTGGAGGCCCCCCAACACTGCGTGTTTTCAATGTCTCCTTAATCAAACACACCTGATTCAGCTCATTAGCTCATTAGTAGAGACTCCAAGAGCTGAAATGGGTGTTTCAGACAAAAGAGAGATGCTAAATGTGCAGTGTTGAGGGCCTCCAGGAACGTGGTTGGGAACCACTGCTCTACACTGTTCTCCAGACAATCAACTAGTGGGATCTCTAATCCATTTTTACCTCAATTTGAGTGACTAGGCTGGCCACAGCAGTATGAAATATATCTACCATTTCTTTATCAGAGCGGACCTCTTTAAAAAGCTCCTCTTGAGGGGCTGCTAATTTTTAACAACCCCGTACAGGCTATTTAAGCTGAGTGATTTTTCCACAGCAATAGAAGGACTCACTGTGGCTTTGGTCTTGCTGCTACTTAAACCTGGATCTGGCACATTATTTGCACTTTACTCTGACCAGGTGACTGCAGCGTCTTTCTCAACCTTGAAGGACATTCCCCTTTGTTTCATAACAGTCCTTTTCAATATCCCAGCAGTCAAACAAACCCAATACCAGCTGTTTCTTCAGACCATCTGATTAAGGTGCACGATCGGTTGCATTTTGGCCTTTTTGACATATCAGTGATAAAATACATTATACAATACAAATACAAAACTTTGCATGATTCAGTGCAGGACCTTAAAACGTCCACCTGCTGTCTTGACCCACATCTTTAAAAGTGTGTTTAGTTGTCTGGGATCTGACCTACTAGCAGAAGCTACTTTGTGAGCAATTACGTTTTAACTGGACTGCAACGACACATGATTTTCACAAAGCTCAATCCCTGCACCCCTACTGTTTATTTTGTATATGATCCCATAAGGCTACATAATTTGAAGCGCTGCTTATCAGAGCTATGCAGATGACACTCAAATCTACCTTTCTCTATCACAAATAACTTCAGTCCCATAGACTGCCTGTGCCAGTGTCTAAATGAAATAAACAGCTGGGTATGCCAAACTTTCTTCAAACTTGTCTTCACTTAAAGACAAAACAGAGGTCATTGTAAATGGCAATAAGGATGAAATACCAAAGGTGAATGCATACCTTGACTCCAGGGGTCTAAAAAGTAAACTTAGTGTCATTCTGTATTCTGATCTTAACTTCAGAAGCCACATCAAAGCAATTATTAAATCTGTTACCATCTAAAAACATATCCAGATCCTTTGTGTCCAAGCTTATTCATGCACTGGACTTCTTATTCTTTCCATAAAGTCTAGCTGCAACTAATACAAAATGCTTCGGCCAAGCTTCTGACCAAAACCAGGAAACTGAGCACATCACACCAGTCCTTAGGTTATTACACTGGCTTCCAGTTTCATTCAGGATCCATTTTAAAGTACTTTTAATTGTATATAAATCCCATAATGACCCTGGACCAAAATATTTGGCAGATATGTTGGCTGGTGAGATATAAATGAAATAGAGCTCTAAGATGGCAAAGATCAAGTCAGTTAATAACACCTATGGTTCATTCAAAACGAACGGTGAGATGTCGTTAAGCTATTATACCACCTGCATCTGGAATCAGCTTCCAGCGGATGTCAGATGTGCCCTGTTAGTCACTACCTTTAAGAACAGATTGAAAACACATCTGTTTGACTGTGCATTTCCTAAATAAACTGTTTACGTGCTGTACTGATTGCTCTGCATCTTCTGTTTATGTACTGTTAAAGTAATTCACTTTTAGCTAATTTATTTTACTATATTTTAAAATTCTCTTTATCATTATGATTTACCACTTTGTATAAAAATGTGCAACAAGAACACTGCAATATTCATAATATGTGGTCATTTTCACAATCAATAAATGCAAGATGGCAGTAGTTAAGAGAGAAAGCTAGTCTGCAGTGTGGTACATGAGAGTGTAGTGAAACTGTTTGGTTACTTCTATCTGTACACAGTTTAAATGAACATTATTGAGAAAATAAGAAATAATAATTCAACAAATGCACAATATAGTAAGTATTTATAAACCTAAAACTATGTCTCTCCTTTCAACCCTCTTGTTCTTTCATGCACTCTCTTTTCCAGCTCATCAGTCCTGTCCATGTTGGATTTTAAGAAATAGTGGATTAGGGAGTGTACTCTAATCAATGTGCACGATGGGTATAAATGAGTAAACAACTGTGGGGAATTACATCAGAATTTAAACACCACTACTCCAAAAAAAAAAAGGTTCCCAAAATAGCCTAAAATTCCTCATTTTAGACTTTTAATAGCAACACAGAGTTTGCACTGTGCAGAATATCGTCCTACTTATGGTTATCTCTGCATATTGAACTAGAATAGGAAAATGTATGTTAACATACAATACATTATGCACAGCAGCTTTAAAAAAGGAGCGAGACAGATCCCATGTGTCTAGACCACAAGATCCAAACCACCAGCCTATTTGGTGGGCTGGTGAAACAGTATGAGCTTTGTCCTGCCTATTTTGGAGGTGTTAATTAAACACTGTCAGCCTCTGGGACGTCATTGTCCACTACCTCATTGGCCCCTCTGCCATAAATATATCCAGGGGCCCAAGGTCCCTTAGGCATCTCATCAAACACAGTGCCCTCCAAACACACACTCATAAACTCACTTCTTACACAGAAGCAGACAGAACCCCTTCCCCCAGCCACCATTTCAGATTTATAGAGGCTTCAGGTTTACAGTCAACTTGCCTCCACACTAAATAAATGACAGTGTTCTGCCAGGAGTAATAACCAGTATGTTGATGCGCAAGGAGGGAGAGACGTCTTTGCTCGCTCCATCAGTCTCAGAGCACATCTTTAATATTATCTGCCTGCTTCCAATCCCAGGATAAGTGCTTTTACACACACACACACACACACACAAGCCATTCTATTTTAGCGGAGTGTTAGACCTCGCCTTGACACAAAATGGTATAACTTCACGGTCCGCTGTACGTAACAATATCGGATAAAATAAAGGATATTTACTCTATATGAGAATTTGCACTTCCATATGTTGGACAATATCTAGAGAACGGTTCAGAGCATGAGATTTGATTTCTCGAGGACAGAAAGTGCTGTTAAAAATATTGTCGGAGTATGTAAGCATGGCACTGCAGTGGGCCATTTCCATAAACTTCACTGCAAGAGCAATGTGAGATCGCTTCAGAGCGATCGCTTCAAAACACAGCTCATTTCCCAACAATAAATATCATGAAGAAATGCAACCGCACCCATATCTGTTTGGTAAATGATACAGTTCAGCTTTGAATGACTAACTGCTTTCATACAACAGCAAATAAAATAAATACGCAAAATGTTATCATTATTTATCATGTATAATTATATTTTTATACACCCTAGGTAAGCACATGTAACATCTGAAAAGATTAAGGTCTGTCTGTTCAATAAAATTGTCTGCAGTTTAACAAGGACACCTGTGCCACCTAGTGACAACAAATAAAACAACATGTGACTATTGGGTTTTGAGTTGGATTCATATTTTATTGCCACACATAGTGATGCTAAGCAATTAGTTTTCCATTAACACAGTAAGGCAAGATTAGTCAGCACCAGTGTGGCTTAACTTTTAAGAAAATCTTCTAAACACAACAAAGTGTTGGACAGGACTGCAGTTAACACAGCCATCAACCCGCTTTCAGTTCTTCCAAACTACCAGCTGAAATATTCATGTTTGTATTTGTATTGCTCTTCTTTATGACACCTTTTCTACTTATAGTCGACGAGCCAGACTGTTCAACCAGGAAGCTACTTGACATTCACAGAAACATTCAGCAACAAGACTGAACGTCTCTAGACTGAAAATCTACATGTAAATGACAAACAGAATATAGCTGTTCATAAGAGTGGCAATGCAAAGCGCTACAGAGTTGTTAGAGGTTTGATTTCCAAACACAGATTCCAAACTGAATTTAGTTAAGGAGAGAAAAGCAAGAAAACAAATATTCTAATTATAATGTAAGCCATGCTAGATTTCAGAATCTTGAGAGATTCACCTTTTTATTTTACACCGTCATTTTAATTTGGCATGTATGTACATTCAGAGATTCACAGCTAATAACAAAATAGCATCAGTAAATAATGTATGTCACTGTCACGTTTACAGAACCATCAAAATCAGATCCATAATAGAGAAAAAAACAACAACCAATAACCTTTTTAAGAACATTCAGTGAGTATACATATTATTACTACAGAGATACAGCATGTAATATGTATATCCATCCTTTCTTTGCCCTACCAAAGAATGTGGCAGTAGGGCAGAAAAAGGAACAGTGCTTTCAGTGCAAACAAAATAAAATAAAAGAACAATTTTTCTTATAATGAAGCCAGCTCTTGTGTCAGCTGCTCTTTCTCTTTCTGGAGTTTGATGATACTTTGTTTGTTCTGTTCCAGTCGATCCTCCAGCCACTGCAGCAGCGGGCCGCTAATGGCCGACATCTGACTGCACAGGTTTTTAGTGAACACTGAGAAAAGCACATACATGCAAATTACAAAAGCTCTACTGTAGAAATGGTACTAAACGTCACACACTTCACATTTGTGAAAGAAACAAGGTTAATCCCACACTTTACACAAAAACATCATATATTAACTGACAAATTATTTATTTGAAAACAAATCTTTTTGCATAATCAATGCAGTTTGCATATGGACAATCTATCTTTTATTTAACAATCTACAGCTACTTCACACTGCAAAAGATCCTGTAACACATTCATTTGTGTGCAGGTGATAGTGAGAAAAAAGCTCTGATTTTATTTACCCAAAACCCCTAATTCCTTCAGGAAATAAAAAAAGTAGAGTTCATAATTACCTGATCCATTATGTATCTTTGTGATTGGATCCAGATGAGTTAAACTGAAATATTGGTGCAACAAAATATAGAATGAGGTCCAGAGTAACCATTCACTAAGATTAACAATCTGAAACACATCCATAAGAAATACCTGTGAATCCTTCTGTATGTGTCCTGTTCTTCTTGACAGAGGATTCTGGGAAGTTCCACAGCAGACTCCAGACATACTTTTCCGATGGCTTCATGTGGGACTACGTGGATGGGGATCTCAATCCGCTCATACCTTGTCATAAGCAAATAAACCAATTTTCATATTTATGAGCAAAAACACTACACTTCAAATACTGAGAGATCAGAAAAACAAAACGCACACTAGCAGTCAGCTGTGGACAATATGATGTAAAGATCTAAGCTGCAAAACTAAAAATGTAAAGCTTTCAGTTATTCATTCGAATAAAAAGCAGATTATTTACTCTGAGCCTTTCTGGGCTTGTACTGACTGGAAACAGGTGTACAGAACTCGACCAGTCTACAAGAGAAAAAGAAAGAAAAATCATGGTAAACACGTGACAGTAAAATAATAGCTTTTCATAATCTGAGCCTAACATACCTTTGTGTTTTTATCTTCTATAAAGCAGGAGAAGATGAGTCCAACAAAACCCTGATCCATCATCTGATACATTGCTTGAGTCCTAACATCTGCACAATGCATGAATAATTGGAATTTTAGTCAAATAAAGGGAAGATAATAATGCATAATTCCATGTATTAATATAAAAAAAAAAACTAACCAACATGTGATGGCCACACAGTGATGTGTGGATGAGAGTGGTACCAGCCCACAACCCTCATGGGACGTCCTGTCATCTCAGCCAACCTGTGCCTCATATTAAGAAAATGGGCTCAGATAATATCTCTATGAATCATTTTAAGCATTAAGGTCGGGTTTCATAAACTGGGTTTAGCCAAAGTCAGGATCAGGCCATAGTTCAATTAGAAATTTTTATTAACATGCCTTAGAAAAAAAACATTATTGGTGTGCATCTTAGGACAAAACAAAGGCACTGACATGTTTTAAGATCAGTCAGTGCAAGTTTCTTTCAGCTGAAACAGCTCAGATTCATGTTTTAGTCTAAGCTTTATTAATCTGTAAATGATGTGCATTGATAGATGAACTTAATGTGGTACAAATGTCTGAAACCACTAGTCAACTAGTGATCAATCTTTTAACTGAAAACTTTTTTATTATTATATGAATTTTATTTATTATTATATTATGAGTTTATCGATTTGAGTGAAATTTTAAAAGCACAAGAATTTCAGAAGGTCTTGAAATGTATTGGGTGTGTCCCAAGTTTATGCAAAACCTCATGTCTGTATTATTCAGCCTGCTCTGTACATTTTCCAAAGAACATATTGTGATTTTGCTGAATAATTTGATGTTGCAAATTAGCAGAAATAGTGCAGAATACTGCTTCACTGTCCTTTTTTATTGTTTCAGAATCCTAACATGTTCATTTATTTACAAGCATAAATTACATTTTGAATATTAGATTTTTACGCACACCGTACAACCCCGTTTCCAGGACATTTAGTAAAATGCAATAAAAACTAGAATCTGTGATTTGTTCATTCTCTTTAAAGTTGAACTTAATTGTATTTTGCAAACATGAACTAATTTTGATTTAAATGGCTGTAACACACTGCAAAAGAAAGTTGGCACAGTAGGCATGTTTTCAACTGTGCTGCATTCCCTTTCCTTTTAATTCCATTCCTAATTGTTTCTGAACTGATAGTTGCTGCAGTTTTGCAAATGAAATTTTTGCCCAGTACAGGACTTCACATGCTTAACAGTCCATTGTCATCTTTATTCTCTTTATGACGCCCCACACATTTTCTACAGGAGACTTTTTTTCCCAGTTAAATAAAGGTTACAAAATAATAATAATAATTATGTAATCCCTAACTAATTTTATAAAACGTCCCAAATGGAGTTGTATTAAAACACGAGTCAAGCTTCATGACTTTTAATGATATAAAGTATTAAATATTACAGAAATGTTTGGTGTTGAACGCTATTATTGAAACTGTTACCCAGAACATGATACATTTCAAAACAAATCAGTGGAAGTGTCTGATGCATGCCATGTAACTGAATCATTACCACACATAAGTACTGTAGTTACATGGTCTTTCAGCCTAAGAAATACCATGGTATTACCGTGGTAAAAGCATGTTTTTGTTATGGAACCAAGTTTTCAGTATTGAGGAATAAATAAAAACAGCTCTATAAATAACCATAAAAATATAAAAATAACGCATATAGTATATGTAAGGGAGAGTATGTGAAAGGATATCTCCGCTTCGGTGGACGCTGCTGACAGCTGCTCTGGTGAAATCTCCACTCTATCTTTCCTCTTGTCTGATCGACGCAGAATTATGACTGAATGAATGTGCACAATGCGATTTGTGTCTACCTGTTGGACATTAACAGAGTTTGATAAACACAGCTGGTACCGTTCACGCGCATTTATACAAAAAAAAAAGCGCATCATAAACACAAGAAGCCCAAACCTCGCCAATGCAGAGCCCCATTACTTCCTCTTTCTCCGTGCTCAGAGCATGATTCATACAGACTAGAAATGCGTCTGACTCTAAATGTACAGCGCTCACTGCCATTATATGAAGTAGTTTATCCGTTTCTCTGATTTGTTTGCTTGTTTATCACTGTACAGCACTTCCCCATCAGCAGAGCGCATGCGCTACATTAAATTCCGTCCGACAGGAAACAGGAGGGGAAAAAATCACATGGCAACAGTGGATTTACGGTGACCGGGAAGAGATAGCCTATGTTTTGTTTTATAATTCTTGATTAAAGCTTTAGTAGTTACATAACGGTAGGTTAATTGTTGATATCACCAGCAAAAAAAATAAAAAATAAAAATATTGATATTAAAAACAGAATCACTCACAGAAATCAAATTCTTCAATCAAAAATTGAATGCTGGCTAATAAAAAGTGTAATTCTGACTAGTAAAATATCACAATAACTTGCCATTCAAATGCAGTTACAGATAGGTCTTTCAAATAATTCATTTTTTACTATTTCATTCTGACAGGTCACTTTTATGTGTATATAACATCTTACAATGCAGACAAAGACGGGTAGATTACTTAAAAATTGTAGATAATTGCAATAGAAAACTGTAGTTTGTAATATAATCCAGGTTACTCGTTGTGACTACTTTTTAGATGAATTTAACTGTTTTAAATACAATATTGATATATAAAGCAAAAAGAAAGATCATGTATTCCACACACACACACACATATATATATATCAACATGTATAAAACATTACATTAAATCAATCAGGGTTTCTAAAACTGGACTTAATAAAGGCTAAGAACTTAAGTACATCTTAAAATGTAAAATAAATCTAAACACTTGAACTTCATCTGTATGTTCATTTAGCAACATCAAACTGTAAACATGTGAATGTGTGCTTAAATATAGCCTATTAAACTGTTAACATCCTTAAATATTTCATGTAAATGTTTCATGTCAGAGCTGACTGAAAAAACAAACCCTGCAATATTAACAAACATTTATAAACGTAAAACAGCTATGACATTACTACATCCCCGTGTCTTTTAGGTTTTCTGCTTTATATTTTTGCCCAGGCTTCCAGAATCAAGTGTTACTGAAGGTCACTGGATCAGCTTTGATTCATTGTCTGTGATTTTGTATAAAGACTAGTAGCCTAAACACTAATGCAATGACCATTTTGAGAATTTAAATTAGGAACTGAAGTGAAATACCTTAAAGTTTTAGGCTAGACTTAATTCTTCCAACAAAAAAAGTTCCTAAAAATATACAAATATTACTTTTTCCGTATCTCTTTATTTGTGTAGGCTATTTTTACAGTTTATTATTATAATTATTACTGATAACATCCATAATAAATAAAATGCTGTACACTCTTATGTATTCATGATGTATATCTGTAGCACTAGAGGGCAACACAGAGTATCAAATATGAAAGTCATGCTGTTTTTATATGTTATGTATGTTTATATTTCGCTGACAATGAAGCTTATAAGCTTTTTAAAAAATAAATAAACAAAAATAAAGCGATAAAAAGGAGTGTCGTTTCCTCAACATAATTCGAGATCACTGTTTGACATCGTGTGACCAGAGATGCCAACCTTTCCTATCCTAAATCCAATCTGTCACAAAACTGTCAGCGAATTCACTTATTTAAAAAAACAACAACAAAAAAAAAACACAACAGATCAATTTAAAAGAAAAAGAGTGGTTAATTTTAAGATTAGGGTGTTTTCCAACCGGAAGAATTTTACAGGTGCACAGTCAGTTGCACGCCGGTGACGTCGCTGTTTATGTCTTTTACAAAAAGTGACAGATTTAACAGGAATACTTCAAACCGTACGTATCTTAAAACAAGATGCCACAGAAAGATCCTTGTCAAAAACAGGCATGTGCCATACAGAAGTGTTTACAAGGTATCTTTATCATCTCAGTGTTAGGTTAACCTTGCATTGCGTGAAGACTACAGGCTGTTTACTTGAAGCAGTTTTAACCATTTTACGACTTCTGTATTTTTACCAGCCAACAAATACATTGAAAGCCTTTGTGAGGATGTGATTCAAGCCATGAGGAAGTGCTGTGAAGTCCATGACTCCGTCTGCTGCTCTGGATTTGCCAAAGAACACAAATCTACTGACACAAAGACAACCATTTAATAGAAAGCTAAACAGTATGCATGTATATTTGCTCCAAGAGATCAGAGGAGACTTTCACGGACATATGGAATACATCATCTTCAAACACTATATAATTGTATGGACTGATGACAGTCATCCTCCACTTGTGTCTTCATTTTTACAATCACTTTCATTAAATCATCAAGCTTAGTAATGCGGTTTAATGAGAATATTCTTATGAATTCAATATAGGCGAAATGTTATATGGTGATGTGCTGAGCATTAGCTGTAATTTCGGAAAATATATGAGATGTATTTCATAAATATCAATACAACAATCGAAACAAAACGACGAAAAGGCGAACCAGAATTGTTTAAAACCTGATTGTCTATTTACTTTAAACATTTCTGTCATTATTAATTAAAATTACAACTTTTATTGACCCCTTGGTCTTTGAAGTAATTATCAGATTTATTACAAACATGGAGTTTGAACAATTAAATGCACTTAGATTAGCCACCACGACATAAAACTGCAAGTTCAGATATGAATTTTAAAGGGCCAATTTCAACTATTTACATATTTAAACAGGCTGACTTTTCAAGTCTTGTGTCAAAAATAGGTTGTACCAAAACAATATAGCAAAATGTTCAAATAAACAAAAAAGTAACGGGCTTAAAGTACAAACTAAAGCAGTGCACAATCAAGAGACAGAAAGCATACATTCTTAAATGTTTCCTTACGATCACATCCTAATAATCTAGTGTTGAGCTGATAAAGGAGTGCTGAGTTAAATACAAGCTGCAGTATCACAGAGAAGCTGTAATCTGATGTTTGATGACATCTTCAGAGTATAAGACGTAACAATGAGAGAGATCCTATGAAGCCAGACCAATCAGAAATCCACCAGCGAAACCTCCCGTGAGAACAATGTTGTTCTTGACAAAACCTTGCACCTATGTGGAGAGAAAACATGTACATGAATTCAACACGAGGGCACGGTCCCTGCTTGAAGTCAATGATAACAGGCATCAGCACACGTGAAGACAGGATGCAAATGCAAATTTCACTGTGCTTTAACACTTATTTATGGTGAACTCTGACCAGTGTGTGTGACCAAAGCTGCAAGTTTTGCAGTAAAGTGCAATATATTGCATATTTTGGGTGTACTTAATGTTAACTTATGTTTGTAAAAGTGTGTGTGAAAGTGACTTTTCATGTGTACAAAGTCTAGTGTGACTGCAGCATTACAATATCAATGAAACATTTAGCAAATAATGTCTGGGTCAATCAAGTCAAACCTCATTTTCAACTAATGCCGTAAATTATACCATTGTTTGGTGCATTAATGTAATCCTAAAATTACTTATATTCAACTGCTACTATATATATATATATATGTATAAACGGTATAGTCACACTCAAATAAATGCTGTATAGACGACAGTGCATTTAAAATTGCACATATTCTTCAGAAATGTATCATGACTGAAGACATACGCAAATAAATAATTAAAGTAAATTACTGAGAAAAAAAAAAGTTCCTCATTAGTGTTTTAGCTAATAAACAAACCATAAACATTGAACAACTTTTCTGAGGTACATGTAACATGCGTTTCTTATCAGAAGCACTGATGCTTATTACTATTGTTGGATTGGATTACTGGAAGCTTTACTCGTGCAAAAAAGCACAGTATAAATAATAAGACTTTATTATCAGCCTCTCTGACATTTTCTTTAATGTGTGTGTGTGGTGCTTGTTGAGAGTCCGACTGAAAGTTGAGAGGAAAAAATAAGTGCATACTATATTCTGCATTCAGTTTCTTAATAACATGAATAAGCTAATAGACACAATTTGACATCAGTCACAATACTATGATATATCATGATATTGGTTTATAATAAGTGTGTGTGTGTGTGTTTTGGAGCACATGAGGAAACCAAACATTACAATTACATACATGCCCACTGCTCCAGGTGTGTGTTCACGGTGTGTGTGTGTGTGTGTGTGCATGTTGGATGGGTTAAATGCAGAGCACAAATTCCAAGTATGGGTCACCATACCTGGCCACAAGTCACTTTCACTTTCGCTTCAAATACAAATTCCAACAGTATTTTCTTACCTCATTAAACTTTGTCCTCACTTCTTTAGGAGGCTTGTCTGAATTCAGCTTCAGCTGCTTCTTTGCCTTGTTCACATCTTGCTCAACTCTTTTCCAGTCTACTTTAATGTAGCCTGTATGATGAGCAATCTGAAAGTGTATTGGAGATTGCTTATATCTTTAAACACTCAAATAATATGCACTCAGTCTCAGGATAAGAGTTGGTTTTTACGATTTACCTGGAGCAAAAAGAAGCCTCCGCCTACAGCTGATGCGGCCAGCTTCCCAACTTTCTGAAACAAGTAGCCTGCACACCTAATAGAAACACAAGAGCAAGCTGTTTACTAGCACTCTACTCGGTGTTTCGATACGCTTCAGTGTTCACATAATGACTTACCAGCCGCTCACTCCTCCAATGGCCAACTGTGTTGCAACGGAGTACTTCTCAGCAGCGGGTCCAGAGCTATTTTTGCCAAACATTTTGTTCCACCACCTTTGTTTCTTGACATGCTCTGCCAGTTCCATCACATCAAAGGTTTCAGAGTCTGTCAGAACATATATAATATCCATTTTATGTAGCTAATGTATTTAAATTAAGCCTGACTTCCTAACAAACCACAAGTTTCTGTATTCCAGATGAGTCCACAATAAAGAAAATTTCTTCATTATGCTACTTTTTTGTGCTTTATGTCTAAATAAAAATATCACAATTTTAAAAAAAGATACTGAAAATATATTCCAGTTTTTATATTGCATGTATTGTCGTTGAGTCACACCTGAAGGCGTAGAAGCAAGTTTAAAATAAGCATTAAGTTTACTGTTGTGGGTAGAAACACAGGCTGATACAACACCAGGTCAAGGAGACAAGCAGATAAAAACCAGCATATAAAATGCGATGCCACTGTTCTCCATCCATACAGGACCTCCCAGAGAGAACTATTACTGCGAGCACCTTTACGTGATAACCCTAGCTAATGATGTAAGCCTGCTAGACTCCAGACATAAGCCAGACACAGAAATAGCACACTACTGCAGCCAACAGACGCAGTATCACTTTCACATGCATCTGAAGTAAAGAGAGAGGAGTTTGACTTGGCACACTCACACTATGTCTATATTCTGCTAATAATGCAAAGCCTGAACTATTCTTCTTAGGGTGGATCTTCGATACTGGGTTTGTAGGTTTTGTTCTGGGTGTCAAGCAAATGTTTCTCTGTCCTCGACAGGATCTCATTATTCAGCTGTTCTAGTAGACACATTCAAGGTTTCTCTTATAAGTTGACACATGAAGGACGAGGGGTGTGCGGGTAACATGACTCATGCCACAAACGTTAATTGGTTTTGCATGTGCCTTTGCTAGTGTGTGGATGTGAGTGTTACATTATTCTAAACACTGTATAATTCAAATAATCTCTCTTCATCGGTTAAACTGCTTCTATACGCGGTTAAGACGTGCGTTTGAATGTAAACAGCACTACACAGCCTACTGAAGGACGTGTGTTTACACGTGTGTAAGTTCATCGTAATTCAATCCCTCTGAAGGTCCTTTCGTGACGAGTAGGCTTGTTGTAACGTCAAACAGAGAAAGTCGGTAATACGCGGTCTTGTTTAAACGTGTGTTAAGTGGGAGAACGTTAAAAGCTTGGCGCTTACCCTTCTCAGACATTTTCCTGCGTGTTTTCTGTCCGGACGATAATTTTCGTGCGCATCCTCTGCGTCACGTGACCTGTGCAGTAAGGCGTATCCGGCTTGAAGCGGCGATCGGCGTTTGACGTCAAGATACCGCGAGAGTGAGTTGAAAGCACAAGGAGCCGCGTGCTCTCGCGATACTTTGGTGTTGCACTGCTGAAGTGATGTTTACTTTGAAGTAAGCTGTATATTGAAACGTTTTGCAACAGATAATAAATAAATAGTCTAGTCTTATAGGCTTGTGAAATTATAATGTGTATTAAATGTATTACTTATTTACAATGACTTCTATGCTATGCAAAATTATGAGGATTCACTATAGATTCTTTGCAGTAATATGATCAGATGTACTGTTTGTTTGTTTGTTTTTTGTTTGTGAAGTTTTCACACTTTTAGTAGGCTACTCATTTTAAGTTTACTTTTCACAACAACATAAATATGTGATGACAAACCATTTATGCAAACTTTTCATTCACAGTAAAAGCCTTTGTAAATATAAATCATATATATTTTAATTTAGATCCCCTCTCATTCAGTTTAATGTCTTTGGAAGTTTAATCAACTATTTGGTAAATCTGTTAGGTTCATATTTATTTGCACACTGTCACAACTTTCACAATCGTGGCTCTATATGCCACCAGGATAGAATTAAAATGAAACAATCGAGATGAAATGGAAGTGCAGACGTTAAGCTTTAAATCAAGGTGTTGAACAAAAATATAACATACAGGAATTACAACCATCTTTGCACAGTCCCCACATGTTCAGGGGCCCAAATGTAAGTGGACAAATAAATATAATTTAATAATACAATGTAATATAAAATATAACAAATCTGAATTGTTGTTTGCTTGTGGGTCTTCATGCATCTAGTTTTGTCTTCAGCTCAGTCAGGTTGAGATGAGGAGATTGACTTGGCCATTACAGAATATTACACTTTTTTATCTTCAAAAACTCCTGGGTTGCTTATGCTGTATGTTTTGGGTCCTTGACCATTTGTACTATGAATCTGGGCAGACAGTATATCTCTATACACTTTAGAATTCTTCAGATGCTTCTGTCTTCTGTTACATCATCACAGTAACCCAGAGCCACTGGAAGCATGCATCACACTTCTCCACATCTTTCACAGATGATATTGTATTCTTTGGATCATGAGCTGTTCCAAGCCTTCTCCGTACTTTTCTTTCCCTGTCATTCTCAAGTCAAGTTTTTAAATTAAACTAAAACTATCTATTTCTATACAAAAAAAAAAGAGACAACAATGTACAACAGACGACAAAGTGCACATGCAAATGTGTAAACAAAGAGCTACAGAGTGTGCAAATACTGCAAAGAGCAGTTCAGGTAGGTAGGTATGAACAGTTATGAGATGGTTGTAGATCAGTGTGATTGTGCATATGTGTGTGTTTATCAGTTCAGTCCTAATGTTATTTAGTTCGTCTGACTGATTGATTTGTGTGTGTGTGTGTGTGTGTTTATGTGGTTTATGAGGACACCAATTTGTATAATGACATGGGTATGACATAGGTTTTACAATATGAGGGTGATTTATGAGGACATTTTCAGTGTCCCCGTGATTCAAAAGGCTTAAAAGACATACTAAATGGTGTTTTTTTGAAAATCTAAATATGTCTGTAGTTTCCTGTAAGGGGTAGGTTTGGGTGTAGGGTCAGTGTAGGACAATAACACATACAGTCTGTACAGTATAAACACCATTACACCTATAGAGAGTACCTATAAATCACAAAAACCAACATGACTGTGTGTGTGTGTGTGTGTGTTTGTGTATGTTTATCAGTCCAGTCTCTTGTGTTGAGGAGACGGATGGCCTGTGAGTAAAAACTGTCTGGCTGTGAGTGCCCGAATGCTTCGGTACCTTTTTCGAGATGGCAGGAGGGTGAAGAGTGAGTGTGAGGGGTGTGTTCGGTCAGCCACAATGCTGGTGGCTTTGCGGATGTAGCGTGTGGTGTAGATGTCTTTGATAGAGGAGAGAGAGACCCCGATGATCTTCTCAGCTGTCCTCACTATCCGCTGTAGGGTCTTGCGGTCTGATATAGCACAATTCCCAAACCAGACAGTGATGCAGCTGCTCAGGATGCTCTCAATAGTTCCTCTATAGAAGGTGGTGAGGATTGGTGGTGGAAGCTGGGCCTTCCTCAGCCTTCTCAGGAAGAAAAGACATTGTTGGGCTTTCTTGTGCAGAGAGCTGGTGTTGAGGGACCAGGTGAGGTTCTCCTCCAGGTGGACACACAGGAATTTTCTGGTACAGGTTGATCTTAATTTCAGTGGTTTGGCTTTTTGTTAGATATTTATTTGCAAAGTCTATTCTGTCGATGTTTGCAGCTTTTGTCTGAACCCTCTGTATTTGCTCTGGTGAAGTCTTCTCTTGATTGTAGACATGTCTGTTGTTCCTGGAGAGTCTTCTTCTCTTCTTCTCTTGGCTGGATATTGTGAAAGGGTTTTTCTTCACCATGGAGAATGTTTTTACCTGTATTGAGAACTCCTTTGGAAATGGTTCACAGCATCAGCTTCCAAATGCAAATGGCACACATCTCTAGAATCAACTCCAGACCTTTTACCTGCTTAATAATGAAAGAATAGACTGCATGTGTACATAAGATGGCTTTTGAGTCAATTGTCCACTTACTAATGGTCCCTTGAAAAAGGGGCATGTACATATTAAAGAGCTGTAATTTCTGAACTTTGATGGGAATGCCCTCAAATTAAAGCTCATAGTGTGCACATTAAGTCCATATTTATTATATAATTGTAACTTGAATATGTTCTAGTCAACAGCTAAAATAACAATTGTGCTTTTGTCCAAATAGATATGGACCTAACTGTAGATCCCATAGAACTGGTTTTGTCAACACGACTAATTTGAAACATGCATCTTGCATTCTTTACTACATAGCATTAAGTGTACTAAACAAAAATAATATCGTTCATACAGCTGTGTTTTGGTGATTAAACCAAATGTTCTCATTACATACTACAAAGATCTTGTGCTTTGAAACAATTATAATGTGGACTGAATATATATATATATATATATATCAACTGCACTGAATGCATGAGATACAGTTCTGAAAGAGTGGCAGTGTTAAAACACAAGGAGAAATGAATGAATGAATGAATGAATTACCCTTACTTCACTTAATTTGAGAAAGTTTTTGCACATTTATTTTAGTTCATTCAAAATAAATCTGTTTAGTTCAGCACAATTTAGTTGGTTTAGGCCAAACTGATTTAATCTAACACTTTATTAGGTGTCCTTGTTATTTATTAGGTGTCCTTGTTTCACATATTACATGTACTTACTATTATAATGACTATAAATTATGCATAATTACATGCAAGTATCCCTAAGCCTAACCCTAACCATATGTTACTCAGTATTTAAATGTATAATTACACAAAAGGGATGCCTTAAAGTAAAGTGTAACCCTTTATTACATTTACCAAGCTACATTTTTCATGTGAAGAAATTTTTATTTGTTTTTTTACAATGAAGATAAAAAATACTCCCTAAAGCAGTTCTCTAACCTGCCCATGAACTAAATCAATGAATTTAGGTAAAGTGGGCCACTTTGTTTAAACTTGTAGTTTAGATGCACAGATGTTTACAGGATGATTACAGAAGCCTGGCTAAAGCCAGATGATTACCCTTCAACTTCATTCCTTTGCATTCCTTTCGCCTTTCTCTTTCTTTCCTCTGTATCTCATATTCCTGACTGCATATTCATTTCTGTTATGCACTAAGTCATTTATACATGTCAATTATAAAATAACAACTAATTGTGTTTATTGAATGAATGTGAGTAGAATTAGTAAAGGTTCAAGGTCACAGAAATATTGGTTTACATATAGCGAGTAACCATATAATCTAGAAATGAACATATGAACATCAGAGGGCTTACTTCCTTTTGTGATGAGGGAGTCCTTCTTTGAGGTGTAGCCACAATCACCAAAGTCACATTGCTTCAGCTAAATTTATTTTAGCATTTAAAGAAATAGCGTCCATTTAATTAAAGGCCATTGTTATACTCTGAACGTGCAAACCCATTGAGCACATACAATCAAGTTCAAAGGCCTGCTATACATGCATTCACACTGTTACATAAAAAAAGTGTTATAAGCTTTCCATTTAAGATTTACGAGTAATATTATTTAAGAGTTATCTTTTGTATTGATTTTACATGTTTTTTATTAATCTGCTTGTTTTTCATTGGCATGTTTGTCACAGTCTCTCAAACCCCTTGCTGTTCTATCATGAACCGGTGGAGGTTGTGGGAATTTCCTGCTCTACACTCATGTCCACAATTTCCCTAATTTTACATCATGATACTATCATGACTGGTTTACAGAATGTACATTCATGTCTACAATAATGTAACCATATTGTTTGGGTTCAAAGATTTAATCCCAAAGATCAATACAGCTTCAAAAAACAATCCAAATTAGAATGTGTCCTTTTTATTTTTTTATTCTGTGCCAAAATAATGACTGTCCCTTTGACATGTTCCTTTTGAAAAGGTCCCACCCCAGTGACAGCGTGTGTACCTTTATTTCTGAGAGTGTAGACATGGTACTTGCATTTAATATGCTTTCTGTGTATACAAAAAATTGGACGTCTCATCTTTGACCCTTCAGTTTTTCCGTTTTCTGAGAGGCTTGCACATCAGTCACCCAATGAGGGACTGCTGTTATTAATATTATTTATTTTTTCAAAGCATTCTAAAATTGTCCAAAGATCATCTGCATTGTCAATTTTAAACAATAGTTTTCATTTTATCCCATATTACTTCAACAACAAAACAAATCTCCATTTATTATTTCTTCATTTTCATGTTTGATTTAACTAAGTTTGCTTTTTTCTTTCAGAAACTGAAAATGTATTATTATAAGTGGCTTACAAAAGAGAAATGCATGCTTCTAAAACCATAAAAAAAATGTCTGTTTAATTGTGATTGTGAAATTTAGAATCAACATTTGAGTCTAAAATGACTGCGAGACTAGTTTTTGACATTATTTTATTTTGTTACATGAACTGTGTACTACATCGTGGAATATAAAGCATAATAACTTTACAAAAGCAGTCCTGGTCATTTTATTCATGTTGAAATATGTTTCAAAAGAAAGAAAGAAACAGACTTTCAGAAATACGAAATATAGTTTCTAGTCTTCTTGGAGAACTTCTGACTGAAGCGTGTGAAATCTTTACTGACCCAGTAATCAGATGTAGCTGCATTTTGACATCAGACAGACTCTACACTGAGTACTGAGTAAGCAAATGACATCAGTGCCATCCTCGTACATATTCATTTCTCCATTAGATAACAGCAGCTGTGCAATCCACAAAACATCCGATAATCATGCAACCAACGTATTTGTAAATAATTAACAGCTCCACTAATAATAATCCACCTGGACAGCTACTGAAGTCTCACATATTTTCCTGTGGCTGTTCTCTGTTGTTGGCTTTTTTTCGTTCTTTTTTTTCTCTCTCTCTCTTTTTGAAAGACCTGTTCCGAAAAAGTGAAACTGATGGTGTTAGGGGGAATACCATGTCCTTATTATGTATGCATATTAGGTTATTTCCCAAAAGCATCCACACTTAATACAAATTGAACAAAAAAATTATTATTCGTGTCTCTGTCACAATATTTGTGACCTGGAGAGGAAACATGATGCTTCTTTTCTTTGTTCTTAAACGAACAGTGTCTGTTTTCAGAAATGGTTGTGTAGGAAGTTAACAAAGATATAGCTACAATTGCAGATACAATTAAATGAGCTCTCAAAAAGAGAAAGCTGCAATTTGATGATCAACCCCTAAATTTGAATTGGATATTGCATTTAGTTAGTATTTAGTAGTTCATTTTCAGAGGGTCCATCTAGAAGTGACTTACTTGATCTCAGCGAGCCATCCAGTGTTCCTGCAGCGCTGTACATCTCTGAGCTCTCGACTGCTTGTTGAAGCTCTAACAAAGACATTTGTTGGCTCAGAACCCTACCTTTTCACCACCACACCGATTTCCACTGAACTCCTCACTTGAAGTCTCACGCAAACTGTCTATTGCTCCACATCCTTCCTCTGCTAAAGTCTACTCCGAATTCTAAGAATACGGAAAAAAAGCGACTTCCTTGGTTGCAGAAGAGCTTGACAGCGTGTTGTGTCTGCACATGGCAGCGCTCCGTGCTCGTCTGTTCGTCTTATGAGAGTGTGTCGTGTGTGTGCGGGTGGCCAGAGTTTATCTGCCCTCTATAAATTTCCCCTGGGTCTCTCCCTTCACCTGGCTGGGAATTGTGTGTGTGTTAGTCACCTTACAAGGGACAGTCCCTTTCGATAGCAACACTTTCAATAAGCATCGCAGGCAATACCTTGGACAGGGACTCTTGCAAACTTCTAAAGATGAATGGACCCGGGGTCCGTGCTGAGATACCTCTTACGAGAGTTCAACAAAAGAGTGTCAGGGTTTTAGCAAAACATTGCTATTCTAAAAAGATGTCCATCTCTCTTTTTTATTTATAATTCATTACCTCTGGAGGTTGATCTGTGAAGAGTATTATTTTGTCTTTATATGTATCTATTTATTTATTTATTTGGATGAAGAAACACATTCATTAAAATAAAAAAATATTATAACTATTTTCCTATGATATTATACCAAAAGAAGACAAGGATTATATGATATTAAAAAAATAATAAATGTCCAAAAATAATTATTGAAATGAAAGACATTCTATTGTTAAATAAACTCTTTTAATATGATTATTTTACTGAAAGAAGACAAGAATTATAGCATTAAATAAATGTGCAAAAATAAATATGAATAAACAAATAAACTGAAATGAAAGACATTCTCTTTTTAAATACAATAAACTATTTTCATGTCATTATTTTTTTTTTTGGGGAAAGAAGACAAGAATTGTACCACACTAAATAAATTAAAAACAAATGTACAAAAATAATTATGAACAAATAAACTTAAAATGAAAGCCATTCTCTTTTTAAATACAGTAAACTAATTTCATATAGAACCGAAAGAAGACGAGAATTGTATAATATTAAATAAATAAACTAAATGTACAAAATAGGCTAATTATAGATAAATGAAGTAAAAAGAAAGCCATTCTCTTTATAAATTCAAGAAATTATTTTCTTATGATCATTTTATCAAAAGAAGACAAGAACTGTCATTAAACAAAAAAATTATAAATAAACTAATTGAAATGAAACACTTTCTCTTTTTAAATACAATAAACTATTTTCATATGATCATTTTATCAAAAGAAGACAAGAACTGTCATTAAATAAAACATATTACATTGTTTTCTAACTGAGACAACAGATCAAAGAAAGTACCCATACTTAAAACAATTTTGTTATGTAATGTGCTTGATGATGAAAAGAACTTGTTGTCTCATATCGAAGGTAAAGAAAAGCATGAGAAACAATTATATCTACAGTCAAAAGTATATATGTCTTGTGTGAGACCATTACATCATTCTGTATCTCATCGTTCTGTACTTATTTGACCTTCTGTGGGTTCTAAACTGATGTCATCAGTCGGCTAAAAAAAATCTAACCTTGACTGTCCCCAAAAAGGCTTCTATTTGCATAAACATTTTGGTGAATCATACAGTTCCTTGCCATCTAAAAGAGGGAGTGTGGCATACAGGAAGTCAGAGCAAAGTTTGTGAGTATGGTGTACAGGAAATCGGCGCAACATTCATCACCACCCTTCATCCTAAGGCGGGGCCTTTTTTGTTTATTTGCGTATTGTCTTTGATGTTGCCCGGACAGATTTCAAGTCAGATTTATTTAGATGATGCATTTCACAATGCACATAGCTTCAAAGCAGATATACAGACTGGATTACTATTGTGTAATACTGTATGATCAGCTTTCTGTCAGAAAGTTATAGTCCGCTATAGTGAACCAGAGAAAATTTACGCATCTCCATTTATACAGGTGCCAAATTCCACATGCATTCTCTAAATAGGGAATTATTTTTACATTTTTAAAAACAGTATCACAATCTATATATTATGAATGTAATATAATCCAGGCATACTACATTCTTCATGTGATCGTTATACTTTGTGGCCTCATGTGGTAATAAAGTAGAGAGATAGTAGTAAATAGTAAGTCACCCGGGTAAATTTATGAACTCTTGACTTCTACTGCTCTTCTCACGTACTGTTTTCCTCCCACTATTAAAAAAAAGCCGCCAAGAAAAAAGACTTCGGTATGCTGACTTTTGTGAGTAAACAGCTGATCACTACAAATTGACAGCTTGTCTAATAATTTAGCGTGCTTAAACATTATTTGGAAATGACAGTGTATACAAATACAAGTTGTTTAATAATCTCAGAAAATTGTTTAATTTTAATTCAAATTTTAGTTTTAAGGCACCAGAAAGGAATGACTGACTGTGGTGAAAGGCATCAAGTGATTCAAATTAGATTTAATAATAAAATCTTTATCTGGTCAAGACTTTTTAGATGGTCTTTTCTTTAGCATGTGTGTATCAGTGGAAGTCATTGATAGTATAGGCTAAAACCTACGAAATCAAGAAGGTTCAGCAGTGCAGTGGGCAACTCTTTCCCCCCAGACTTTCCCAGCTCAAGAGTAAAGGCAGATTTGTGGTTTCAATGAATCTACTAGAAAAAATAAAGAAAAAAACAATAACACAGTATTCTCCCCACCCAAGAGACCCAGTGCCAGTAAACTCAACGCTGGTCATTTACTGTTGAAGAAACTGAACTCCCACAGTTTACGATGAACTCGCTTGCTTGTTTGCTGCTTAATTAATGGACTATTAAAAGTGCTGAAATATTCTCATTACATATTACTAAAGTCTGTTTTGTTTTGTTTAGTTTTTAGCTCAACTGTCATTGAATTGTGGGAATGCACAAGATCGTAGGAAATCAGAATACATCTGCTGCCTTCATTAAAAAGATATATATTTTATTCCATTTATGCAATCAGAAACTGAATCACTTTGAATGGACAGGGCAGATCTACAGGGAGTGCAAACTTGAATGCACTGAACCAGCATCAATTAATAAACTAATAGGGGTAGTATTTAGATAAAAATAGTAATAGCCTGAGAATAGATCCTTGAGGAACACCTAGCTTCAGAGAGACAGTAGGCAACTGAAAAGTACGCACTGAGATGTAGAATCAGAGATTCTTGGTCTAAAACCAAGAAAGAGCAACACCTGTGACATCTACATCCAAGTGGTAGAAATAAATAATGAAAAATTGTTTCAAAGGTGAACTGATGTCTAGTAACTTAAGAATATATAATACAGTTGGTATAGTGATATAGGAATACAAGCCTTGAAAACCCCATAAAAAAAAACATGACAAAATAAAGTGTCGTTACTTCATTTACCACAAGGGGTCGCTTTTGAATCAATGTATCATGAATCTATTAGGAGCCCCAAGCACGTCTGACGTAAAAGGAATGGTCTTCTCCAATAACAGTCAGCGTTTATGCAAATGACTACTTAAGGAACCAATGAGTGCTGCCTGTTTTAATTCATGATTCATTATGTTAAATAGGCCTACCAAAGCTTATCACGAATAATGACGAATAAGAAATGAATACATATTTTAATTTGTGATTCATTATGTTAAAAACCAAAGTTTATCGTCAATTGAGACTAAGAATAAGAAATGAATAAGAAATCAATTCAATCTTAAGCAAAGTAATAGCTGGTTTAAACAAGTTGTAGCTAGTTTAGATAGGATTTCAAAGTCTGATCAAAACTAGGCTAGTTTAAGAGGTTTTTTAGCCAGCATGTTAACGCATACAGTGTACAACTGTTTCTATTTGGGTCTTTTTTCATTATTTTACTTATTGTTTTAATTTAAAGGAATAGTTCACCCAAAAATGAAAACTCTGTCATCATTTACTCACCCTGGAGTAGTTTCAAACCTGCATGAATGTCTTTGTTCCGCTAAACACAAATGAAGATATTTTGGAAAAAAGTTTGTAACCAGGCTGTTTTGGGTCACCATTGACTCCCATATTATTTTTTTTTCTTACTATGGAAGTCAATGGTGACTCAGCCTGGTTCCAAACATTTTGTTGCACATATTTTAGAACTGAATTAAAAATGTCTTTTGAATTCCAGCCTAGTTCAAGTTTTTGTATCAGTCTAGTACATTCGAATTTGAAGTTAATTTTCATTTTAGATGTAAAATATACTATGTCGTGCTTTACAAATGAAAGTAAGTCATAGGGCTTTCTGAGAACATGAGGGTAAATGAAAGATAACAGGTTTACAGGCAGTGCAAATTTGAATGCTATCTGCATAACAGTGGTAGTTGAAACAGGTTGATGTATAAACTGATGGAGGGGTTGTGTATAGTATAGATAAAAATAGTAACGGTCCAAGAACAAATCCTTGAGGAACACCTTGCTTCAAAGAGACAGTAGGCAAATGAAAAGTATGCACGGAGATGTAGAACTGTCTATGAGAGAGACAGGTGGAAAACCAAGAAAGAGCAACACTTGTGACACTTACAAGAGGCGGGAGAGAAGTAAATAATGATAAATGGTTTTGAAGTTGAATTGAGATCTAGTAATATAAGATTATTACATAATAAAATAATATTATATTATATTATATGACTCGTTCTATAATTCCAGGTATATTTGGTGTCCCTGTCTGTCCCCGTCAACTCTGTTACCTAGGTAGATTTACAATGGTGACAATAGTGTAACAGAATTGACATTTTTATTTTATTTTTTCCAAAAATTCCACTTGTTGGCATAAATGCTAAGAACACATGACACTAATGAAAACATGATTAAAAGAGCTTTAAATAACCCAGTGTGAGATCAGTAATAAATTCTGTTTTCCTTTTGATATTGTGGTAACAGAGTTGACGTTTTAAAAATAACTCTTGGTGTAAGAAGTTTTTAGATTCAAATATTTTCTCAGAGAGAGCACAGATACTTTTCAGTGCTTCAGATCTTATCAGTGAGTGAAAGTGACATCATTTCCTGTAACTTACACAGTTCTGAGAGATTATTCCACCAGTTTAAAGGCAAAATATGTTATGGTAACAGAGTTGACACAAGATTTGGGGACACATTTTTCTAAGAAAAAAAAAATTGTAAATAATTTAATGTTGTAGAATTAAGTAACTAACTATTTAGGGCTTTTATACATTAAATGAATAAACTGTTGCCAAAAGAAAAGTACTATAAAATATTTTGATTGAACATGATGGAAAAATAATGCGGACAAGAAGAATCATGAATTTTTAGCTATTTAAGACACTTTTAAAATAAATTATTATATTGTTATAGACTGCAACATCTTGTACTACATAACAATTAGTAAAGAACAATAATAAATACATTTAAATAATAAAAAATATAAGCATTTAAAAAAAGAAAAGTTGAAAAATGATGACTTTATTTTTGTGGGGATACCAAATGTACCCGCAATTATAGAACCACCCATATATTCATATTTCTGGAAGAACTATCCCTGTAAGAAGGGTACAATTATTCCATGAAATGGTGAGAAAACGTGTCTGTATTTCACTGCGCTTTCATTGATAAATAGGCCAATTTAATAGGGTTTTACTCCAAATCTCCTTTCTAGACTGGGCAGTGGGCTAAAAACTTTTTTTCTTTTTATTACTCTCTTGTCGGGTAGTTCACCTTCCGCTTTTTTATTTATGAAGTATCTTTTACCAAAACTTAACCATCACGTGTACAGATCCACCGGCACTGAGAGAGTTAACAAGTACACGCTTGCGCAAAGAAGGCGGGGCCCTGTGGCGCTCTGGTCCTTTTCCGGGAAATGTGGGGCCATATCAATATGCTGCTGATGGTTTTCTCGAGAAACTGAACGCGCAGGCGTGTTGCGGTGTGGGTGGATTTGGGGGCTCGCGTGAACAGGGCGGCGTTTCTATGGTGAGGAGGTCTTTAATACGCCACATGGACCCAGACACATCGCACCTTCTGCGTCTGATTGTCGGATGATACATTGCAACAGCCGGCTACATCTCTCACGTATTGCTCGTAGTCGTGTTTTTTAGTTGCGTTTATAAATACAAGGCCTCTCGGCGCTGATCAAGGGTCTCTTTGAAGCTTTTATGTAAGGATCCGGTCTGGCAAGGAATATTCTGGACTCTTGTCTTAGCTGAGAATCGGTTTCCAGTCAAGACGTCACGTTTGGAAATGCGTCTTCCTCCTTGGATAGCTACAACTTGACCGTCTGTAAATAATACATCGCGTTATATAGTCTCTAGATCTCTCCCACAGGTGTCTTTCGCATAAAGGATGTGGATCTGATTAAACAGCTGAGGCTGCCAACCTCCTCGGTCATTTCATCATTCGTTCACCGGAGACAGATTTGACGTTAATGTTTCGCCAGGAGGTCGGTGTCCTGTCTTTTATTCCGTCTTGTTCGTACCTTTTCCAATACGAGCAGAGGAACATGTCTCGGTATAATATCTACAGTCTGCTGGACTGGATGTATGGAGGGGTGGACCCCATGTTTGAGGGCAATGGAGGCCCCGAGTGCGCAGCCTTCCTCTCTCCCAGGCAGAGAATATTTGAGACTCTCATCATCGTGTTCTTTTCTATCCTGGAAGTGGCGGTGGCCATCAAAAAGCTGAATGTCCCTAAAGAGGTCAGAGACGTGGGGAAAGATGGCAGGCGGAGTAAGGAAGACACCTGGGGCAAGAACCTGTTGCTTGTGGCTCTGTGCATGACTTTTGGAGTTGAAGTTGGGTTCAAGTTTGCCACAAAGACTGTCATCTACCTCCTCAATCCATGTCATGTGGTCACAATGGTGCAAGTAAGTATAATTCTGATAAAATCATAAAAAAAAAATTGTGCGGGTGTGGTTCTGACAAGGTATGAGCTGATAACTGAAAGGCCATGCAGCTTCAAATAAAACATTCAGCTTCCGATTACTTTATTGAGCAGCATCTGTATTTAGTGAGTTTGGATAGACTAGTTTTTGAAGCAATACATTGTTTTGTTTCCAAGCACTGAATGCCAGTGCCTGCCCTGCTAATTTAAGAAACATGTTCCTGTGTTGCACAACGCATACCTGGGGTGCAGTTCTGAACTTGTTATCGTTTGTGGTTCCTCTCTACAGTTAGCTGGCTCTCAAACATAGGAAGGAAATGAGAGCTGTCATCCGATTTTAAAAAGAGATCAGTTCTGAAAAGGAGGAAGTACTGAAATTTGTTGTGCCCCCAACCCCCCATTTTTTGCAGCTGTCTAAACCGATGCACAGTTTAGATGTACCAGGTGAATTAAGAGTGATGCGTTTCAAATTCAGTCCTATAGTGTTAACGTTTATCAAAAGAAAAATTATTCAGTCGAATCTTCCAAAACATGTCTAGGTCCTATTGCATCCCAAAATTAAAATAAAGAAATATAATGCATCTTAAAGTTATGTTTCACCCAAAAACGAAACTTTTGTGATCATTTACTCTCAATATGAACATCTGCATGTTATGGACGTAAATGCACTGTGAAGGTCCTTTGTGCTTGTGCATCAGCGGCCATCTGGGGTGGAGGATGAGTAAAATAAAGTTCCAGTTTTGGGTGGAGTATCACTTTATAATATTTAAAGCATGTGTAATGTTGGGAGCTTTGGAAATTAAGCTCAGCAACCAAACATCTGAACTCATATGAGCCATAAATTTGAAAGAGACTCATTTAAAACCCGGTTGTGATCAAGAACAATTTATTTTACTTGTTTTTTTATTTTTATGATTTTTTTTCTTCAGACAGATGAAGGGTACAGTGAGTACAATACAAAGGATGAACATAAAAAGCATTTTCTTTGTTAATGAATTTAACAGTAACAAATGCAGTTAAAAATGCAAGTTTTTTAATGCTCTGTGCATCAGGTAGGACCATCGTGATGATATTTTAAAATTACACACGAAGGCCAGAAAGGGCTGCAGTCAAAATATTGTATTGTGCTAGGACTGTGAGCCTATAAACATATGTGTTGTCAACTACAGGCCTTAGATTTGCACAAGAAAAAATCTTGTATTTTGGGCAAAAATAATTACAGAGTTTGTTCGGGTATTTGACAAATAACATGGATATTAGCTTTTATTTCACCATAAAGATTTAAGATTTAATAATTGAAGGAAAGAGAGGCAGTGTTGTATGATGAAAGGAGTCACAGTTAGCTAACACTTTACAATAAGCTTCATTGGTTAACAACATTAGTAAACATGAACTAAGAATGAACAGTACAGCATTTATTAATCTTAGGTAATGTTAATTAAGCATTTACTAATGCATTATTAAACTCACAACCTGTGTTTGTTAACATTAGTTAATGCACTGTGAACTAACATGAACAAGTGTATTTTCATTAACTAACATTAGCAAAGATGAATAAATAGTGTAATGAATGCACTGTTCATAGTTTGTTCATGTTAGTTAATACATCAGCAAATGTTAACATTTTATTGTAAAGTATCACTACTCCATGTTTCAGCACAGTGTGCAGCTGAGTGACAGTTTTCACTAATATAGTTAGCTCTTTAGTGCCTTATTGATTCTTGAACTACATGGTAAAATCTTGAAAAATTTTCATTAAAGTTTGCTTCAAGCAAATGCATTAATTTCTCGCCCTTGATCCAAACCCGTGAGTTTCTGTCTACTGTTAAACACAAAAGAAGTCATTGTGAAGAGTGTTGAGAACTAAATTGCTGATAGTTATATGGATACTCGGTTCAAATCTCAGTATATGCCTGGGATTAACTTAATTACAGGGAGTGCTTTAAGTAAATATAATGCTTCTAAGGGTTTCCACTGACAAAATAAGTTTAGGAACCCTTGACCTAGATTAATACTTTACAGAATAATACTTTATAGAACTTTACAGTAATTCCATTAATAAACTAGTAATAAACAACATTTACATACATATATTTTTATCTGTAGCTTTTATATGGCGACATCTGTGAATAGTTGTGGTATTTTGCGAAAAAATTATTGCTGAAACGGTTTCTATATTAAAATGTTATTTAAACATTTTAACATGAAGAATGGCACTCATGCAACAATTTTGAGCTAAATTTGTTTGGTATTAAAAATAAATGAATAAAATGTTTATGGCCACAGTGGTTTGATAGATAAATGACCTTCATGTTTCAGCTCATTGTCATTTTAGAGCTGCTTGACAGCAGAATTTTGATTCGTCACATATTGGATAAAGTTTGCATCATTGCTTCTATTGCTTCCCTGTTCACTGCTTTGAAACAATGTCTATTGTATAAAGCACTACACAAATAAAGGTAAAGAGAAGCACAGATCTCAAATCTAGCAGGCTTTAGGGAAGTTAATGGGCAAGTAAGAAGCACTCTGAAATAGTCAGTGTTGCTTAATTTTATATCACCATTTCAATCAGGTGTAAATACTTGGTGGATTGTCCAAAGGCATACGATTTTTTTGATTGTAACATGACCGGTTTCTGAGAATATTGCTGTTCTCAAGGTCAGCCTTTCTTGTAAAAAGCAACTAAGATTCACTTGCAGAGTCCAGCTCAAGATTGCCCGTCTTTTATGGCATGCTATGATGCCACTCTACCAGGCTTCTCATGTAGTAACTCTGTGACTCCACTTATGTCAATAAACGTATTTGTGCAAGCCTTTAGTATTTGAACAAGGTCACAGGCTTATCATTTGGTAAATATGAAAGACTGAATAGTTGGGAATTGTAAACAGCTTCAATAGAACTCTCACACACTTTTAGGGCATTACCAATAATAACCGTAATACACAGGGAGATACGTGGAAAGTATGCTTTATAAATCCTTAAGTGCATAAAGTAACAGCAATAGTTAAATAGCATGTTTTTAATGTAAGTGCATTATTTTATTTCATTCATCACCTTATTGTTGTGATATTTTCTCCTCTGCCCACTGAAAAAAAAGCAGTCTAACTTTTGTTTGACAGGACACATGTCAAAAATTACTTTAACTTCAATAAATCCCTAATGGAGCAGCTTTAATATAAAGACATTGATGTACAGTAGATACCAACAAAGACTCAGTGATAAAGATAATTGCTGTGTGTTGTTTTGTAGGATGAGATCAGTATAATGCACAGCAGACTTCAACCAGATGTTGAGTAAAGTAAATAAATAAATAAAATGTAGAACTGGATTGTTGCCTAGATATCCTGAATTTCCTGAAATGCCTTGATCAGTTATGAGACATGAGATGGTGCACCAGTGATGTTTGCATAAATTTGATTATGTGTGAACAGGATTATGGTTTGGTGTTTTGATGGACAAGATAAAGAGTGAATAATAATTTACATTTCAGTCTGTTCCTGAGAAAATGATCAATAGCGCTGATGGAAAAGAGCATGCACTCTGCCAGGGAAGACAGATTATAAATTAATAAATTAATAAAACAAAACAACATGAGGGTGAGGAGATCACCAGTGTTCATTTTGGGTTACAATTCCTTTAACCAGCAAAAAATACTTTTAATATTTCTTTATTAAAGGGAAGATTCTAATTTGTATTTTTTTTAAAGCAGTTAAACCAGTTTAAGCAGTTTTAGCAGTTATTAAAGAGTTATTACATAAAATTCTTACGTTACATTTCACTAATCACTGTTGCATGGTTTTTAATCTTACCTGGTGAGGCATAGTGAACAAAGTTTATTACATATATACACACTCAGGGTAAGATCTAGTAACTGTTAACTATTAAAAGTAATAATAATAAGCTGTTCATTTTTTCATTGTTCATTGAAAGTCCAGGGATTCCAAACATTTAGGATTCAAAAAGTTTATAAAGACATTGTAAAATGAATCCATATGAATCAAGGGCTTTAATAAAAGCGAGTTCTTTATATGGATTTCAGCTTTGTGAGTGCATCACGTAATATGAACTTCATTGGTTCTTCTTCTTTTGCAGGAAAACCAATGAGATTTGTGCACATGCATTCATGATTAGCATATCTGATTCACTCTGTGTATGTGTTTATATGTATATTAAAGACTAAAATAAATCTGTTTATCATATAAAGCAGGGTTCAGAAAATGTCCAAATCTAGTTTAGACTATCATTGAATTAAATAAGCACTTGAATGGCATTCCTGTTTATTCATAGAATTCATCACTCCGTGGAAAAACATTTTGTGTTTGTATTTAAGTTGCTGTAACAGTATTATTCATTCTGCCTTGGAGTGAGCATGTTACAAGTGAGTTAACGTGTTCTCATCCTCTTATGCAATGTCAGGTTCTTCTCTGGTTTGACTCACCTGGGATAAGGATATCTGCTGACAGGATTCAGCTTCCTTCCTTCTCGTGTCCTGCTCCCAAACTGCTCTTTCTATCCAAAGAGGGAAATTCTGGCTACCCTCCCAACAGATACTAAATTATGTCTGTTTGGGATCTCTTTGACCCTAGATTAGATATAGTTTGTGGCCATCCTTAGTTGCCTTTATCACTACTGAGAAAACATTCTCATTAGTGATCAAAACAATATATGAAACAAAAAGATTATTTAAACAGCTCAATTTTAACAGTTTATGTTGAGATTGTCAAATGGTGTGTTTGCATTTCAGAAAATAAGGGTATATGGATTATATGTCCCATAATGAAAGTGTTGATTTGGGAATAGTTCTCAATGCAACACTGAACTGGTCACAAAAATGGTGTCTTGTTATCTCCAGGTCTTCATTTTTTAGAAACTGAATGTCTGTTTGATTGACACTGGCTTGGCACTTGTTCAAAAGACTGCATTTATATACCGCCAGTACCTAAGGTACACAGTGCATGACAATGAATAAACGGAGCCCTTGTTTACAGCAGTTACAATGGCTTGAATGAGCACCCTTCTCTTTGCACCAGTGCTTGTTCTGTTCTATTTTAAAAGTTTGTGTTTCAGTTACTCTCATGTCTAGTTTGCATTGCTAGTTTCAACGCTTGATCTGATATGTGCTTTGTCCAAAAGAGTCATTGTTATCTCTTTATCTTTTGCAGATCTTCCTGCTGGCATGTCCACCTTGTAAAACTGCCATGGTTATCTTTAGGTAAGTACTCCGTGAAAGTTAGCACTGCAGAGAGCCGTAAGATTTCCTGTTACCTTCATTCTTGAACTTAATGTGACATTTAAGTCTTGTGACAGTAACTGCTATACTGTTTGGCCTCTTCAGCATTGGAGGAATGCAAACCTATGCATATCACCAGACTCTTCCCAAAATAGCCTTTAAACCTTTCAACACCTTTTCTGGGTATGCTTAGGGCATAAATAACTTTCTTGTAAGTCAAAAAGTATTGTTACTTTACTAGTTACATGAAAAAAAAAAAGTAATCTGATTACACATCTGTATAGAAGGAACCATATCTCTTATGTCTCATGTATATATATATATATATACACAGTACTGTGCAAAACCCTTAGGCCACCAGTATTTTCAGCAACAAAAAAGGGTTTTTAAGTGGGTTATTTCTATCTTGTGCGGTAGCGTGTCAGTTGGAAATATCAGTTTACATTTCCAAACATTATTTTTGTCATTAATTGTAATAATGCAGTG
>JAUMHE010000077.1:11488890-11502507 GCA_032359235.1 Enteromius mattozi
AGTCACGCGACCACGGTATTATCGAAAAAATTTGATATTGCGGTACGACGGTATTTACAATACCGTTACATCCCTATCATCTACTCCACATTAATAACAGTTTCAGCACAAAAATAAATATGACTTACCATCCGAAGGTAAGCTAAAATAAAGAGTACAACTTCACAATCCGTATCCTGTCTCATGTAATCGCTCAGTGTTTCAGCCGCTCAAAGACGTCAGTAAACAAATATGCATGCAACATCACATTCAGGCTACCTCAGAAAAAAACTGATTTTGTGACTCTAAACTCATTACTCAGATAAACTATAAACTGTAGAGAGGGGCATTTTGCTAAATATATGCAACACAACATATTCATTATAAATTTTACTGTTCTTCGATGTTTAATTTATCTGAATAAATCCATCGTTTTTTTTTTTTATGACAGCCACCATTATGTTTATATTTATTTAAAAAAAGTATATTGCAAAATCTACTGAAGTAGAAATATTATTATGAAGTGGTAACTTTATTCTTTTAAAATCTTCATTAAGTGTAACTTTCTCTTATATTGTTTTACAGCATTAGTTTTCCTTGAGAAAATATGGCATGTACTGCACCTAATATATCCCAAATAATAATTAACTACAACTTTGCTTCAGTAAACTACCAATTTACTGCTTAATAATTGTTAGTGCGGTAGTTGTTAAGTTTAGGTATGCAGAAGATGTGCTTTATAATGTTTATTAATACTTTTCAGTATTGCATGGATTAGATGTGTATATGTCAGTGTACCACCATTTTTTTGTTTCATGCACTCTCAGAAATAAAGGTGCAAAAGCTGTCACTGGGGCGGTACCTTTTCAAAAGGTACACTTTTGTATCTATTAGGTTCAGATATGTACACTTTAAATACTAATATGTACCTTTAAGGTACCAAAAAGGACCCTTTAGGGACAAACATGTCCCTTTTAAAAGGTACCGCCCCAGTGACAGCTTTTGTACCTTTATTGCTGAGAGTGTACCAATCAACTTTTTAGGGATTCCTTCTCTGTATAGAAGGCAGCATATGATGAATATGTTTGTCTTTGAAGTACTTGTTTTACAGTTGCCTTTGACCTATAACAGCTTCATGTTTTGAATATTTCTGATATCTGTCAGTTTAATGGCATTTCTTTGTCAGTTTCCTTGTTTAGCCTCTTTTCTGTGCTGCTGTTGTAGATACATTGTTGCAGTTAGCTTTCTGTCTTTTTTGTTTTGAAGGCTTCAGGTCCATATGCTGAATGGAGCCCTTCTAGCTCTTCTCTTCCCAGTAGTCAACACTCGACTGGTGAGTATATTCTCATCTCTAATATTTATACTTGAGCTAAGTGCTCTGTTCAAATCATGCTGACACCAAATAAGGCTGGAACATTTCTGAATGTTTTGTCTTCTAAACATAATTTCTCTTTCTCCCATCACAGCTTCCATTTGAGAAGGAGATCTATTATATTCAGCACTCCATGCTGTATCTTGTGCCAGTCTACCTTCTCAGAAAAGGAGGTGAGTTTCTGAAGTTTAGGCAAACAGTCGTAGTGCTATTATCATCATATCTACCATCATCCACATGCACAATATCATTTCAGCTTCCATGTTGACACGTTTCAGTTGAAAAGTGAGCAATAGTACATTGAAATCAGTGCTGTTCGTAACGTGTGTGTCAGAACAGCAATGACGCTCAGAAAAAAAATGAGTAAACATAGTGTCATCTAATGTTCAGAAAGGATTACTGCAGCTCCTCATTGGCCTAAATAAGCTTGATAAGAACCATTGTTAGCACGTCTAGTGTTTTGAGTAATTATAAGAACGTGCCCATAAGTAGAGTACAGGGAGAAACAAAATGTGTTTCAACAGAGGGCAAGGTTTGTATTTTACTGCAAAAAATAAATAAATATTGATTTTCATATTTAGTATTTTTTTATTTTTATATATTGATTTTTATATTTGGTTTTTGCTGGACAAATATCTAAACGTTCTTGAATCTAGATATATTTACTTGGAAAGCAAAATGACTTAAGCCTTGTTTTCTGAAAAATGTGTCCAAATTTTCTTAGCTTTTGCTTAAAACAAGAAAAATCATTTTGACACACAGCTGGGTCAATGGCAGGTACTCTTCCTAGATTTAAGTATGTTTAGATATTTATACTGGAAAACAAGGCAAAAATATTAAATAAAAGTGTATATATCTTTTTTTTTTTGCAAATTCTAGCCAAGAACTGACCAAAACTGGCCTGGAATTATTGATGTAATGGTATAAAGCAGATTACCCACAATAATAATAATAATAATAAAGGTGTTCATTTCATTATGCTTGACTCAGACAAATTTAAAGGTCTTCCTGAAAAATCTCAAAACTTGTGGGTTTAATGCTTGCAAGTAAAGAAATTAACAAGTGTTGTAATTTCACTACTGTCACGTGAAGGAAAATTATTAACATTCATATTATTGAACATTTATTTTAATGTTACGGTGCACTTGTATAACTGTAGAATAGTATTACTATTCATTACTATTTATTAGAATATTCATTACTGTAGAAAAGTCCTCTTTAAGTGTGCATTCAGTGCTACATTGTAACATTTTTTATATAGTTTTGAATAAACAATATTCATTCATTATTTAATATATTATAAAGGAAAATAAATAGAAACATTTGCAAATTTAGTTGTAATGAAAATCATGAAAAGGTGTAAACTGTCATTTGATTTTTGGTCAATTTGAATGTACATGAAAATTCATAAATATAAAAGGGAATTATTAATACAATATTACATTAAATATTTAATTGAATAGAAGAATCAGTCCAGAAGATACAGGCCTAGGCCTATATTTTAACTGAAAGGATATGATAATAGCATTAGATCAAGTTGAATGTTTCTCCTCAATCATAAGCAAGTTATGATTAATAATGTATAATGTAATGTTACATTAACTCCATGTTAAGATGCACATGGAGTTTATGGGAATAATATTAATTAATAATTATATTTATATCAAATCAGCTACAGCGTGACTTTAGCTCAATTCTGTCAGAGATTTATTACCTCGCTTCAATAAAGCAGTAGGTCTTATCTTACCCTATAATGCTCAAGTTGTGTGCTGATCTTTTTGAAACACTAATGTTTATCCAGGTGCATTGTCTTGTACCCCATTGTCAATGTTTTCGTGTAATCACAATTTTGTTTGTTTGTTTGAAATTCTGTGTGGTAACAGATGCAGCTTAACCTCTGCTGAACCCAGCATATTCCTTTAAAAGAAACGCTCAAGCTTCCAGATAAACATACTTCACTGACTTGGGGAGATTTGGGCTCCACATGCATCTTTAAACACTGTGTCATGTGTCTCGTTTGTCAGGTGTGTATAAGCCAGAGCCGCTCGGAGACATGTGGTGGGCGCTGCTGTCCACGGGCATCCTCTTCCTCTACCACTTTTTGTTCCTCCAGGGCCTTGGAATGGTACGACAATCAAACACTATTATGAACATCAGAATAGCATATTAGTGTTCTGCTTTCTATTTCTGCCGTGCACATATGGAAGATATAGAAAGAGCTGTCTTAGAAATGGAATGCTAGATGTAAACTGGCGAAAAAATTTAACTCGCAATTCTGAGGAAAAGAAAAGTGAGAATTGAGATATAAATTCAAAATTGCTAGTTATAAAGTCAAGACTGTAATTTATAAATGCACTTATGAGAAATAAAGTGTAAATACAAAATTAGATATACTATATAAACTTGGATTTGCAAGAAAATGGTCTTTTTCTTCAGAATTGTACTTTATATAATTTGTAAAAACATGTTTCTTGTTGCTGTACAGTTTTTGGAAATGAAAGCTGTTCTTGTGGCTCGCTGTTCTAAATGAAATCATTTGGATGTTGACTGTGACCTTTTACATTAATGACATTAATTAGGAGTCATTTACGAGGCACAGAGCTGAAACCATTCATTTGCGCGCAACTTCAAGCTCATTTGTAGTTGATGGATTTCACATCTGAAAGAGACACATACACGTTTGTATGCTCATTTTATGAATTGCATGTACGCATGTCTGAGAGATGACCGTAAGAACAAATTTAGAATGGTTTCTAGGCAACAGTTTATAAATGAGGCCCCAGATCTCAATCCGATTGAGCATCTATGGGATGTGCTGGGCCAACAAAATTTTTCCATGGAGGCTCCACCTCACAACTCGCAGGATCTGCTGCTAATGTCTTGGTGTTAGATACCACAGGACACGCTCAGATGTCTAATGGAGTTCATGCCTTAATGCATCAGAGCTGTTTTGACACAATGAGGGAGACCGGTCATTTTAATGTTGTGACTTGTCAGTTTAACTGCACCTAACCAGGAAGATAAGACTCATTTTAGATGATCAAAGCAGTTATTTTTGAATAATCCTCTCTGGACTGCAAATATCCCTTTTATTTAAAAACATGGTAACACTTTATTTGGATAGTCCACTTTAGACAATCTATTAACAGTAAGTAACTTTGCAACTACATGTCAACTAGCAGTCATTAGAGTATCAGTAGACTGTCTGCTTAACTATTTTGATGGATCCACAACATACTGACTATCAGAAACTTTGCAAGTATGTTGTCAACTTCTTCTGCTGACCCTAAACCTACCCTAACAGTCTAATCTGAGAGTTAGTAGACATGAAGTTACTTTTAGTTAGTAGAATAGAGTATCAAAATAAAGCATAACCAAAAACATTCATTTGTTTCCGATTGTATTAGAAACTAAAGTGCATAGTGTTTTATTGAATATATAACTTCTATTCTTAAATATGAAATGTTTGCATTGCATTCTTGGGGTCACACTTTATTTCAAGGTGCAGTTATGAACTTTTAACTTCAATTTCTAAATCCTAAATAGACTACTAATTTGCTGTTTATTAATAGTTAGTAATGTAATTGGGTAACACTTTATTTTAAAAGGTTAGTTTACCCAAAAATGGTCACCCCCGTGTCGTTCCAAACTCACAAGACCTTCGTTCATCTTCGGAACACAAATTAAGATAATTTTATTTTATTATTTTACATCAGAGTCATCAGACCCTCCATAGACAGCAATACAGCTGAAATGATCCCAGATCCAGAAACATAGTAAATACATTGGTTAAACAGTCCATGTGACATCAGTGGTGTTTTTACTACGTTTCTGGACCTGGGATCATTTCAGTTGTGTTGCTGTCTATGGAGGGTCAGATGGCTCTCTGATGTCATCAAAAATATCTTCATTTGTGTTCCGAAGATGAACAAAGGTCTTAAGGGTTTGGAACAACACGAAGGTGAGTAATTATTGACAGGATTTTCATTTTTGTGTGAACTAACCCTTTAAGGTGTCCATAATACAGAGTAATTACCTAGTAGTAGCCATTGTACTTGCATAAAACAAAATGTACTTACCATGTAACTAAGTTATGGAACAGTTTGTACTTACAGTTTGTAATTATGTAGATGTAACAGGCTGCTACTGTTACACATTTGTAACAGACCCGAGAGTTAGGTAATAACTGTATTATGACACCTTAAAATAATGTGTTACCAGTAATTGTTCAGTTTAGGTATGTGGTGGATTAAGGGATCTATGAGCATGTACATTAAGGCATTAATAAGTGCTTTATAAGTAGTAATAAACAGCCAATATGCTAGTAATATGCATACTATTAAATTAATAGTGAGAATTGATCCCTAAAGTGTTACCGTTCTGTTTCACGCATGCATGTTTTGTTTTAGTTATTGTGGCTCTATGCTAATGCTAACTGTCTTGTGTTTTGCTTCCCACCAGCTGACAGAAGTGAATCTGAATAACATGCTGTGTCCTGCTGTCTCTGACCCCTTCTATGGACGATGGTACCGAGTGTGGGCGACGGGCCACCAGACGGCCCTGACGTTAGTGCACGGCAAGGCTCTGACCATCCTCGCGCAGCACACCGCTCCCACGTGCCGCTATTTACTGGATATAGCACGTCTACGCAACAAGAAGTTGGACTAGTGTTTCTATCAGCAGTCTTACATGGACAAAACCTCAACTGGAACTTGTCCAGCATCCTAGACAGAAGTGTAATACATAGAAATATATGACTTTAGCACCTTTTTACGTTTGTTGTTTGGTCCAAACGTGGTTCCTCAAAGCTGGAACATTAGATCGAAAGACTGTTTTAACACCATAGGAGCAGGACTCGAGCAACATTAACCTTGCCTTGTTTTTTTGTTTTTGTTTTAGTGTTTAGCAAAATGAACACTCACTGAACTCAGAACACACGTAACCTTTCTTCTCAAGTTGCCTTCTTTAGTTACTCTCAACAGGGGGCCAGCCCAGTTCCTTTTACTCGTTTGCTGAATAGCTGATGCGCGGTTATAAACGCTGCATTTCCTTGCTTGCTGGTGAAATGACATTTTGTTAATATTGTAGACCTGTTGTGGAAAGTGTAAATGTAGTGGTACTGTACGTCTAGGAGACTTTCCAGAGTGTTTCAAACCCACGGCAGTCTCTCTTTTGTTTGTAAATAGTCAGAAACTAAAATTTTTAGCTGAAGCTATTAACTGTGGTCATATAAACATAATATTTTCTGTTGGTTTAATGTGTCCTTCTGATTCCATTTTCTACATGATCAAGTACACATACAGATCATATTGTGTAAGGGAATAGACCACCAATGTAGCCATTTTAAAGGTTATTTTTCTGTTTTTATTGTTCAACTGATAGTTTCTTATTGCGGGAAGTTAAAAAATGTTCCTTTCCATCAGTTTTTAGCATTAAGCTGAACCCAATTATTTAGAAATGGGTAAATAAACATGTACACACACAAAATAATTCCAATATGTAGTCAAATGAAGGAAAAATAAGTTCAGTTGCCAGCCACACGAGGGCTGTATCTGTTGTCCAATCCCAAAAACTGCTCTATTTCTTCAAGTGTAGTCAGTTGTTTGCATGTCAAAACCAGAAACTAAGATATGCTGAACTGTTTTGTGGCTGTTGCGGTCATGTAATAAATTCTGATTTGAGCAGTCTGGTGAATTATGGGATCACTCTCATTTCAATGTATGTAACTTGAATGAAAGGGAAACCTGTCTGTCTTGGTGTCATTTTTGTACATATGTTTTTATGGTCTGTATTAAAGGTCTTCTCCAACATGTAACATCGAAGATCATCTTGGTTTCCTTTAGTTTACGAAGCATAAGAGGACACACAATGCTTCTTTCAGAATTTATTTTTATTGGATAAATGATTTAAAAGGTAATAACAATAATGTTTTAAAACTACATTATCATTGCCACAGCCATAGCTCACATACCCACATATAACCCATCTATTTGCCACCCCTCCCCCCCCCTCCCCAACACATTATTTTTTTGTGTAGATTTTGTCATTTTTGTCTTTTTTTTGTTTTTTTTGGAGCCGTACTATCATATTCATAATAAATGCCCATTTCAAGTCTCATCACACTAACAGCAATTCAGTGGGGTAAAGGATCTAGTTCTACAGGGGAGTTGTTTTTCTATATTTTTTTATTTTTTTTTCGCCAAGTGGTTACTTTTACAATTTTAAGTTCTGAAAGGAAGAAAGAATTCAAACTGAAAAACGGAAACAAAATAGTGGGCATACAGGGCTACACCAGGCAACCCCAACTCCCACAATGACAACACTGCAAGCTGTCAGTCATCGAAGGGGGCGTTCAAAACTCATCTTCTCAAAGTTTCCAGAACATAGAAAACCACTAAAATAATTTAGAAACTAGGTCCAAAATATTTTTTTTTTTGAAAAGAATGAACTCGATATACAAAAACAGTCATTGTGTTTACTTTTTTTTTTACAATTCTTTTTTTACTTTTTTCTTTTTATACAAAAAAAAAAGTTTTCAAACAAATTTATTGTAGTTCTTACATTATTTTTTTTTTTATCATCATCATCATTATTATTAGTTATACTTTTTTTCCCCCCATATCTATCAGTGCGATTGTATGCCAGTGCAGCTACTGGGTCCAGAGTAAAGAAAAGAGGCTTTTTTTTTTTTTCTTTAAATGGCATTTAAAAATAAGGATTAACTCATCTTTTGTATAAAGTATAACTGCTGGTCTTAGGAAAAAAAAACAAAAAAACATTAAGAAACCCATAAATCTAAGAGGCACGCTATGGGGTTTTCTTTCTTTACAAAAATATATAATAACAACAACAATGATGAAAACAAAATAAAAAAGTGCAACCTAGTATTACGGTCATTGACACCGTGCAAGGTCTCAAAGACAGCTACAATGAAAATTCATTGAACTTAGGTAGCTAAAAACCTAAAACAATATTAGAAATTGTACAAAAAAGAAAAGAAAAGAACATACACAGAAACAGAAGACATTTCTCTTGCAGGGAAGGTTTTTGGAAGGACAGGAAGGCAGGTCTGTAGAGCAGCATTTGGACATGGCTGGAGGCATCTTTGGTTCGGTTGAACACACAAAGGTAACATGAGCCAAACGACGATGGGTTCGACAGCGAGCACGGAGCTCGTCCGTAGGTGGTACAACCCAACACTTACGCCTAAACGAGCATTTGCTATACATACCAAACACTAATCCCAGTTGTGTCGTTAGAAATGACAGAAACTCAAAAACGACATAGCGTGAAAATGGTTTTTGAACTCGTCTTTGAGCAACGTAAATGCAAGTCAGGTGCTGAGAGTTTCAACAGTGTTCAGATGTGCCTGGGATTGCGAATGTCCTCAAGTGCGTGTTCAAATGACTCCAGGAATCATGAAAATACTTTGATCCATTTTGCAGACAAAACGTAAAATGTACATAACCAAACAAAACTAAAGAACCGACGTGGCTTTCAGCGCACAGAGTCGCTCGCGACCGAATGAACCGATGATATCTGAACAAATATCGTTAGCAAAGTAAACTCAGCACGTCATTATCGCTGTAGTTTTGCCCATATTTAGGCAACGGCGTTCGGCTAGTGAAGCCGGCCGTCATTCAAAATGGCAATGTACATGAACGCAGACATCCACGGCGTTTAACGGCGGAAACAAAGAGTGAGTCTCCAGGGTATTGCATTAATGTGCACGTCTATAACAGATGAGATGTTAAGCATATGCCCAAATCCCCCAGGCCATGAGGGAAAGATGGGGTTAGACTCGTCACTACTTGTCCTTTCAAACCTGCAGGAGAGTTTGTTACACTGGTAGGAAAAAAAACACCTGTAAAACAGATCTGCATATATTGAGGATAATAATAAAGTCTGATATGATCAATGAGTCCGCATGACCAGTCACATTTACTGCGACCACCCCCCGACGCGAGGTCTGATAGCACCATTTTATATAGTCTTTTTTTCTTCTTGTATCTATATAGCAGTGAAACAAGCATGCCATGTTTAACAGGAGGCCTCCTATTCATGCAACAAATGTATTGGCAATGTCAATACATCCGATTTCAAATGCAAATAGTTGGTTTTGCAGCAGAAAAAATGTTCAGTTTGTGCTGTTTTTTAATGGACCAACAAACGAGGCCCTGAACGTCCAACTAGAAAAACAAAAACTTTGCCAAAAAAAAATTATATTTAAAGGGTTGTTTAAGACTGAAGAGACAACCAATGTGTCACTTTTCATAGCTGTTACCTACTTCCTGGTAGGTGGGGTTTAGAATATAGATTAAACAGATGGAAAAACAGTCTTAGCTGGGCAGTAATAAACACTTGACTTAACAGGCAAAAAAAAACAAAAAACATGCAAAACCGTCACGTCGGTCTCAAAGTAGTTGAATGCTCAGGGAAACATTTGCTGGTCCACGTCATAACCATTTTAAGGCAAAACAACTGAAATCAGGTTATTTTGTTTTTAGGTTTTAGAGAGCTGGATAATGTCTGTGGATGGAACCCCAAAAAGCCCTTAACATTTTGCATATGAAAACAAAAGACAGGAATCGTTCTCGATTTTCCTTTTCGAAAGCGAGTCCACTGCTTCTACAGACAATATGACACGTGATATTCAGTCTACATCCTGGTCTTCAAAAAAAACCAAATAATAACACTGACACCTTTCAGAGCAAGAGTTTAAAACGGGCCTAATAAACTGTCTGTGAGAAAACTATGAAAACACTTACAACCATAGTTTAAAAAAACTCCCTGGTGTGACATGACGACATTATCCAAACAAGCTTCACTTGACTCGAGGATCCGTGAGTTATCTTTACAATTACAGCCGTTTTGTATGGAGGTGTAAACATTGTTGCCATGCAAGACAGAAATGGACATATTCATCCGTAAGACCAGATCATTAAAAAACAAAACACAACAAAGAGCTTTCTGAAGCATCCTCCTGAGAGTGAAGATTCCCGTGCCAGGTAAACGGACCAGGAGAGAAATGAATTAAAAACAGCCATTTAGAGCAACCACCCTGCCACAGCATGCGTTAAAAAGAGTATGGCTTTTTTTAGCTTGTCCCTGTCATTTGACCTTGGTCTCTCACAAAGGTTTTCCTCTCTTTGTGACAAAATAGGAGCGATATGATACAGACGATTTTCAGTCGTGAGCTCAATTGACTAGAAAAGCCTTCATCCAATGACACCCTTAGCACAGACCTATACTTTCACGACACTAACACGACACATCAACGAAAGAAGAGACACGTGGATTAATACGCGTGTACCAACACTACACAAAAAAGGGCCTAACTTTTTATCTAAGTAAATTCAGTTCAAATCAACTCCAGTAATACTTCTGCACTATGGGGGAAATATTCTGCGGTACCCAAAAACTAATTTAAGATAGTGGTTTCAATAAACGAAAACAAAACTTGACTAGTTCCAACTCGGCCACACTGCATATCCCTACAACCCACAACAATGCTCCCAATAAAACAAAATCACCACTCACAAAAGAAAATGATCAGAGGAACTGCACAGAGAGAAAAGAGAATCCCTTAAACCCTGTGGTTGCTTATATGATATAAAAGTCAAACTAATAAGAAACAATAAAAGAGGAAAAACAACAACTAAATTGCGTAAGTCACTAAAGCTGAGCGTACATTAAAAAGCATCTAGCCCATCATTTAATATGACTTATTTCCATCCACAGACTGAGAAACCTGATTTTAGGAAATTTGTTGAAATAATAATTAAAAAAAAAAAAAAAAAACTTAGTACTTGTTTATTTGCTTAAAAAAGGGAAGGGGTTGATATATATTTTTATATATATATGCTGCAAAAACTAAATTAATACAAAGAATAAAAATGACAAAATAAATGAATTGTATTTTTTCGCTTTATAATCACCTAATGCTTATTTGCCACCCGCTGCCATGCCTCCAACGGACTGTCGACATGGCAACGGAAACTATCATCATAAAATGGTACAGTAGTACAGATAGCTAGACCACGAGGGGGCGGGCTCTCCCGGGAAGATGTCCGCCGAGAGGTCCAGTGACTGGTCATGCGGCTCGCTGTCAGGAATAATGGTTGTATGGAGGGAGAGGGTGCCCGATGCCATTCTGGTAGTGATGATGCTGGCGGTGGGCGATGTATTCTGCGTAGCTCATGGTCATCTTTTCACTACGGTACCTAAAACATTGGTGAAAAAAGGGGGTGACCGTCAGAACAGTGAAAGACTGAAGGGATGCACTGACAACGACGTGTAATTGATTGCATCATTCCAATTTTAATATGCTGAAGTAAATTTTATATGAAAAAATACGCAAAAGTATCATAGTGCATTATTTTCAATAAAAAGTAACCAAGTAACAATATTGCAATGCAGTAACTTTACCCCTCAACACTGCAGTCTTGTGCCATTGGACACAATCACTATAAGATCTAGCCTGTGATAAATACATTTAAAAAAGGGAGTAAGAAAAGGCAATTCTCTCACCTGGTCAATTTTATAGTCTTCCTGAAGTCATTTGTGATGGGAGCTTTGTAACCTCCCTTTCGAAGTAAGGAATCTATGGTCTGAATGTGGTCCCATCCTACAGAGACAGAACAAATTCAATCATGTTCTTTCATTCTCTCTTTTTTTGTTGTTACAGTGTAGCTGAAGACAAGTGTATTTTATTCTCACCTTGCTCCTTCGCAACCTCTGGCAGGTAGGTGGCGGTGCGCTTTGATCCTTTTTCATTAAAAAATTCTATCCTAATGCCGTGAACACCCACCTAGAAAACAAAGACATATTGAAAAAAACATATGTATGTTTTTCCATACTTGACCTACATGAAAAAGAAAAATACTGTTACCTTGGTGCTGATAAAACATTAAAATTTTTAGAAGAGCTTTTTGAGAGGGAAAAAAAAAAAATCATCTGTGCATCTACAATCAGTTCCGCTCCTGTTATCTTTCAGAGGCACAGGGAGGATGAAAATATGAAATATGAAACAAAATAAAAAAATATATATAATTATAATAATATATCATTAGTCTTCAAGCAATCTTTGGTGTTTTTATAGTGATGTGTATTTACTGTATTATGGCAATCATTAGCATACATAACCTTCAGTATTGCATAAAAATCTTTCATGAACATCTCACAAGCTGATCGGAGTGCAAAAGTTATTTCAAACAGTCATTGTGTCTGTTTTCAGACAAAACAAATTTGTAAAATATATTAAAGGATTAGTTCACCTGAAAATAAAAAAAATTATGTCATTAATTACTTACCGTCACATCGTTTTAAGCCAGTAAGACCTTCGTTCATCTTCAGAACACAAATTAAGATATTTTTGATGATAGAGAGTCATCTGACCCTCCATAGACAGCAATACAACTGAAACGATCCCAGATCCAGAAACATAGTAAAAACATCAGTAAAACAGTCCATGTGGCATCAGTGGCTCAACTTCAGTCTTGCAATGCTACGTAAATACTGTTTTTGTGCCGTGACTTACGTCTTCCGCCATTTCTGACGAAATGCGCATGAATAAATCGATGATTAAATCGCCCAGCCCTACTGGGATCATTTCAGTTGTGTTGCTGTCTATGGAGGTCAGATGGCTCTCTGATATCATCACAAATATCTTAATTTGTGCTCTGAAGATGAACGAAGGTCTTAAGGGTTTTGGAATGATACCTTAACCTCTACTCTGGACTGACTTTAGGAGGAGGAACGATTATTCACTTATGAATATACAGCTTGTGATCAAAAATGTTTGCAGTGAAGGACTGATAATTAAAAGATGGAAACTGGAGAGCCACAGGGCTGGTGCAGCTCTCACCTGGTCAAATTATTAGTCTTTAATAGTGTCTTTCATTTATATTAATTTTAATATTAGTCTTTAATTTGCGATGGAAGTTTTGTATCTTTATTTTCAAGGTAAGGAAACTATGGCAGGGGTGTTTAATTAAAGTTCCAAGTTGTCCTATCTCTAAAGGACCAAAAAAACTAAAGCATCAAACATGAGGATTTTCTACCCAAGAGCCAAAACAAGGGATGTTTGAGAATTTTTCAACACTATACAAAAAAAAGGTTCATTGAAAACATTTAAAGGCTTCTTTGTACTTTATTTTAGAATTGTATTAAAAGGCACAATATGTAAATTTTTTGTAATAAAATATCCAAAAACCACTTGCACAGTGTTATATATTTCATGCAGTTGTGTACTTACGTTATCTCAA
>JAUMHE010000077.1:11508380-11522421 GCA_032359235.1 Enteromius mattozi
TATCATGGATCATGATTACACTCTCCACAATCCCAAAAAACAAAGACGTATACAAACCGAGGCAAGAACATATTGGAGCAGTCAACGAAATAAAGCGAGAACAAATTTCTCTTTATTCCATTTTTTATTTAATAGTCCACTAATCGTTAGTTGACCAGAAGGCTTGGTCTGACTCCTAAAATCATTTTTGGTCATAGAGCTTCCAAATCTGTAAAAATTCTACAGTCTACTCATTCTATACATTTGTGTGCACTCAAAACAACAAAACATTGCGCATTTGTAAAATAATGAAAGCAAACAGGATATGCGCTTTCTGCCATCTCAGTCTGTGAACTTGAGCGTGAAACTAAGTGTATAGCTTTGCCTTACAGACATTAGAAATATTTATAGAGAGTGAAATGTCTACCTTCAAACGAGCCAATTCAAATGGAAAGCAAATATTCTCAGATTACATCATCCGTATGAAACATACAAGCACATCAGTACTGCAGAGATGACTAGTCAGTGTCACCGACTTGATCTCTTAAACCAAGAACAAAACAAAGCACTAGTTTATCAGTGAATTATTAAAATGTTAACGCAGCCTTCTTACTGTTTGTCCCTGACACATTCATAATCACAGCTTCTTCGGTGCACTGAGACAAGCTTTATGCATGTGCTTAAGCGCTTATTATGCAATGCAGGCGATTAAAGGCTCATTGACATGATTTGAATGGTTTATTAATAGACGTGCAGTTAGTCAACTAATGTTTCCAATAAACAACTACTAGTCAACCATAAAAATCATTAGTCCAGGATAGCCCTAAAAAAAGCCACCTCATTATTGATTTTCTGGAGCTCATTTATTTGATCAAAAATACCTGTTTTAATACACTTTAAAGCACAATGTATTTCTATGATGCAAAGCTGTATTTTCTGCATCATTACTCCAGTCTTCATAGCCACATAGTCTTTCAGAAATCATTCTAATATGCTACTTTATCAGTTTTGGAAACGGTTGTGCTTGCATTGTACTTGCAACACCACTGGTGAAGGATTCCTAAAGCAGAGATCCACTTCCGGTTCACTACTTTGCCTCTGGGCTTGTGTGAACACTGTCTAGCTCTGAAATGGGTCACTGCTTACAAAAGCGATGAATGCACATGGAATGGCAGCAGAACTACACGATATAAAGACATGCTATCTGATCTCCAGGATCTGAACAAAAGATGGTTGTGTGTACAGACAGGAAAAGAATTCAGAAGAGATGTGACAAGAGAATTACACTGCTATCCAATTGACACGCATCCCATCAAACTATTTTAAGAGGAAGACGCAACGTAAGCCAGAATAGTTTTTCTAAACAACTAAAGCGTGACCCTAAGGTGGGACTGTCTATTATCTGGATGTGGCTGTTAAATGCTTGCAAGCCAAGCGCAGCACAGCACTCACAGCTAACAGTATGGAAAAACACGTCAAAAAAGACGCACACACAAGACATCATCGTCACTCCTCACCCAGGGCGCATTTCTGTCTGCGCTGTTGTAGGTCACTAAGGACAGTATGTGCCTATGTGTATGTTTGCACCGCCTGAATCATCAAGCTTGCACAGTATAAAGCCAGGCTAAGTCAGAGAGCTTGTGCTTCATTTGAAAGAGAGTATGCGGCGAGCAGCTAATTCTGCACATCCCAGATTTGCTCTCTGATCACGCATTTCGCAAACTGTCCTGCAGCGGTCAGACCATTTGTTAACATTGTAGGCTGAGAGCTGTGCTTGTGTGCATGTGGGCAGATCTTGAGAGGGTCTCACCTCTGAAGTTGTTTCGAGCTCCAGACTGAGCTGCAGTGCACTCTGTGGTGAACACTTGCTTTCCTGATTTGTTTATGTGTTTAAACACACGTTTGTACAATCTCTTTCATTTGCTATTGGGGTTATGTTAGACCTATGAGAATACAGGTATGGCTACTTTTTAAGACCAATTAGCCTTTTCCCAAGTGTGACTAAAATCATGTAGTATCATACCATTCTGATTATTAGAAAAATGTAAACACAATGTTTTTCCTCACTAACAACCAAAGACTACCAGAGGGTTAAATGCATGTGCCCACTGTGCATTGTTTTCCTAAAGCCATGCTTGTGCCCATCATTGCTGCTTGCAGCTATATTTTCACTTATGACTGTATAAATCAACGCAACATTTGTACAAGTCACATGTTCAACTAAGCAGCTTTTAATCAATTAAATAGTACCTGTTATTTAATTAAAAAATGAACTAAAACCATCAGATATTGGTATAAGGCCTGACATTCCAGGGCTGGAAGATATCATTATTAAAATGTAATTATTACAGATTCTCAATTTCAGTTTGTGTTTATATTATTATATTTATACATTGTCAACTTAAAACTTTATTAACCATCTAGTAGAAGAAAGTTCTATTCCAAGTGCATATTATATGTATATGTATGCGTGTATGTATATATATATATATATATATATACACACACATACACACACACACACACACTTAGCAGAAAATATTTAATATGAAGGCACATATCGTACAAACATAGTTGATAGTTGTTCAGAAATACGCAAAAGCCTCAAAAGTTTCAAAATAACTAGAAGTATTAATTGTTTTGTATAAAGAAAAAAGTTTCAGCCTGTCAACATCATGCAAACATGAAATATCACTCTGTACAGATTTACAGGTTGTTTTTTTTTAATACTACTGCGCTTCTTTTAATAGTTTATTTTTTTCTCTATGTAAAATAATGAAAGCATCTGACCGTTGCACTCGGATCTCGTGCTCCACCATGAGGTTAGATCATTATTTTCTGTTAGCTGTTACAATTAACATATGTTAATGCTAATGCTAACGTTAATAGTTCTATTCAAAATCATTCCCCCGTTTTATGAAAAATAAAATCATTGCACAATATTTAATTTGAATTAACCGATAATATCGGAAAAACACTCAGGCCTATAAAAATCCATATTAGGGTTTAATGCAATTTTTTATGTGGCCTGGTCAGGTTACCGGTTCAGACATTTAATTTCAAATGGCGTCTGTTGGACCACATAAGAATGAGCTTAAATGTTTAAAAGGCCTAAAAACTCATGCAAATAATTCAGTGAACAGACACCTATTTACCTCTTCAGGGAACAGTGATTTAGTGATAAGTGGAATTTATAACTCAAATGTGTGCAGGAAAAACCCTGTGTACAGAGTGTTTAATTTTTTGAAAAACAGATGGTAATAGCTTCTGCGCTCTTACCTCCCAGTCTAGGTAATCACCAACATCCTCAAAGTTGGTGAGCAGAGACACTGAGCAGAAGAGGCGCGGCAGCTCGTCCCTCGTCATGGGGGGAAAGCGACTGTCTTTAAGGGCACTGTGAAGATGACAAAGACAAGACTTAGGACAAAGTTTCAGCAGCCTGATACAATTAAAAACAAATTGCAATGAACAAGTATTTATGAGTATGAATAGGTATTGGTCAGAATGACTAGTTGTGATGCTGACTAGCTGAGTGGATCAAGAGTCAAACTGGTAATGTGTCAGAGAGAAGACTTCATAAGGAAAACCCATCAAAGAAAGATCAACAGTGAGAGAATGAATAGGGAAGTGGGTTTCTTTTGGCAAACTTTGTCAGTCGGCCGACAAGCATGTTCTATAAATAGCCTGAATTAGCGCTGGACGATAAACAATGTCATATCAAGATCACGATAAAATGTTATGTGGGTAATGATGATAAGCTCTGGAGATTTTTACTCAATAACTGCGTGTTCTGAGTAAGAATGAATAGCACGGTTTCTACTGAGACACTAACTCAAACACACGTGACACTTGCAGTGATTTCAGCGTCTCAATATGTGAGGATATGAACACATGAACTTCATTATTACCAGCTTTACACCATTTCAACACTTCCTTCGAACACACAGTAAAACTTAAAGTAAAACTGAAAGACATTCATGACAACCAAGGTATTTTTGTTTTTTTTTTATTAATTTATACAGTTCTGTTGTGCAGCATCCTATCTGACAAAATAAAAATGCAATGTTTTTTGTAAACTGATTTACATTTAAATTATTGATTAAATTGTTAGGGTTATTAATTCATTTCATAGACACCATTAGTTAGGTCTACACTAAGTTCAATCCTAACACGTGCGATGCATTTCCCTTCCCATTAATGATAAATTACCATTACACTAAATATCAATATTATATGATATGGAAAGAAATATAGTGCCAGCATATTTTTCTGGAATATTTTCAAGAATTGACTTTGTTAAAAAAAAAAAACCTCAAATTTAAAAAAATGCAGTACTTCTGAGAAATCATTTTGTTTATGTATTATTATGGTTATTACTACACGTTTATTATTTATATTACATTGATTATTATTATTATTATTATTACTATTACACAGAGAATATCAAACAAGGCGCCTCTTGAGACTATTATACCCCTGTCACTCACAGAAAAGTGTGAGAGCCCTGTTTTAAAGTGTCAGTGATTCATTTGTAGATCTACAGAGTATGTCATTAGTGCTGACTGTCTGGGTAGTACAAAGTCAATACTATAGTATACAATAGTAATTATACTACTACTACTACTACTAATAATTATAACAACAACTGTCTGTTGTATAGATTGCTTAATTTATAACCCAACTGATACTGACAGGCTTTCAAATGCTTACATCATCTTTGAGCATTTGACCAAAATGACATTTACAGAAAAATAACTATTGCAATGCAAACTATTATAAATTATTCATATCATGACACAAGATTCAGCATTCTGATGGTCAGATCTCTCACATTTCATGTGCTCTATCATGTCTGTGGGTGGATCATCAATCTTGGAAAATTCAACGCTTGCATTTTTCAAGATTAGTGACTGATTCTGGGAACAGAACGAACTCAACTACTCACTATAAAAAAAAAATGCAAAAATGCATCACCTGCCACAGGGAACTGATGTGAGGTTTACCAGTCAGAGAGGTTCCCAAATCTCAATTTTATTTTTGAATTGGTTTAAAGTGAAATGAAGAATCTCATGTTGTTGTTGTTTTTTGTTTGTCTGTTTCTATCATTCTTCAAGCAACCATGGGATCAGTACGATATAACAATGAGTAAACGAAGGCACATTTTAATTTTTAAAGATTCTCAAATACACAGTGAAGAACGGTGCCAAAACGCACCTACTTTCAAATCACATGCTCCGAAATCCATGTAGCATTCCTAATGCTGACGGGTTCCAATGAGAACATTTCCCAGATGTTAACTGTTGCTTGTGTTTTTCACCACTACTTCATTACCCATGAGAAGCAATTAAGCTGATAAAAGCTTCACTATTTATCCATCAGTGTGTGCACAGAACATGACAAAGCAGGGGTTCTCAACTCCAGTCCTCGGGACCCACTGCTCTGTACATTTTGTATGCGTCTCTTATCTGACACACTCTGTTCAGTTCATGGATCTCTCCCCTAACGAGCCGATGATCTGAATCAGCTGTGTTAAATAAGGGAGATACGCAATATGTGCAGAGCAGTGGGTCCCGAGGACTGGAGTTGAGAACCACTGACATAAAGCACTAAATGTAGAACGATCCACAGCACAGTATTTGTAAACTGCTCGGTAAGCTCTATTTAGGCATATTCAGGAAAGAGGCATGCAGGATATAAAAACAAAACATTCCCTCATGAATGACTGACCAAAAATATCCAACAGGGCTTGGAAAAATATGGGGAAAAAATTCTAAGAATTTGAAAATTGTATTGAACACAGAATTGCCCTAATTTGCCTCATAGACAACTGGAATTATGCATTTTTGGGACCGGATCAAATAAGACCACATTAAAGTCATCCTGAATAGAAATATCTAAACGCTATCTAGATATAAACTGGATGTTAAATAATGCTAGGTGACGAAAACATGCATGACCTTGTGCAGGACTTGTTCTAATAGGTCAATCAATGTTATTTAGTTTGTAAATCATAATTATTATACATTTCAACATTTTATTTGCATGCACCAATATGACTTTTATTCTGTGGATTAAAAGGTTTATGGCTGCAGCACCTGTGGTGCTTAATTGTATCCACAACAACGCATTACTATACTCATTACTATATTCCACCTCTTACACCCGGTTGATTCACAAACTGAATGTGGAAACCTGGTGGTTAACAACATTGTTATTAGTTATATAAGCTGCTTCAAAGTTTACGAGAGGATGGAGAAGTGGGAATTTGGCAGCGAACGCTGGACTGAGCCGAGCCAAGACCCAAGCATCTGTTCTGGTGTCTCCGTTCCTGCTGAGGGAAGAATGTGGCTGTAGTTCTAGAGATGGATGACTAGCTTGGATGCAAGGTCAAGCAACTGCTTGAGAAAGAGACGTCCAAAGGCCTTTTAGCACTGAATGTGAAATTTGGCACGATGATGCTTTCTAATCAAAACAATAAATCCCTATGAGCTATTCTCACCAGACATGATCACTCACGTCACAAAAAGGGATTTTTTCTTTACAAATAAAGTTCCAGCTCAACCAGTGGTTTTGACTTTGGGGTGTGACAACGTGTTAACTGAATAACAGAAAAGGAGAAGAATGGAAAAAGTGTAGGAAACATGTTAAGAGACGCTTTTAATTATTAATTCTTCTTATTATTTATTCTTGTTTACTATTCATTCACTGCAATTCCTGATTTTTTTTTTCCTGTGAAGTTCTTAAGAAAATTAAAATGAAGATTTAGTACTGTGTGTTAAAACAGAAAATCCTTATATTTTAGTAATAAATTCTCATAAATAATATCACACTAGCAGACACATTAGAAAGAGAAAAGTAGAATTTCAAAGAGGGATGTGACATACCTGGTAAGGGTGTACTCCCTGAGTCCTGAGTGCAGGTTCATGGCAGAAAATGTACCTATACAACCCCTTAACCGCTTGTCCCGGCCAATTTTCCAAGTGACAAACAGTGGACTGTTGGAAAAGAGAAGAACATCTATTAGAAACCAGCTTGAATGTACATATAATTCAAGTTATGAACGCAAAATATCCCTGTATAAGTTTTTGTATTTTATATTTATTAGATATGATATATACGTAATTAAAAAAATAGTTCACCTAAAAATTTAAATTCTGTTATTTACTCACTCTCAAGTAGTTCCAAACATTTATAGGAAGATATTTGTAAGAAAATTTGTAACCAGGCTGTTTTGGGTCACCATTGATTTACATGGTAGGAAAAAAATATTATGGCAGTCAATGGTGACCAAAAACAGCCTGGTTACAAACTTTCTTCAAAATATCTTCCATTGTGTTCGGCAGAACAAAGAAATTCATACAGGTTTGGAACTACTTGAGGATGAGTAAATGATGTTAGAATTTTTATTTTTGGGTGAACTGTTCCTTTAAGTTCTATCACACAACCAAGAGTGCAGATTTCATAAATGTAAGTGTGAGTATAACAGTTCACCAAACAAGTATTTAATATTGAGAGAGTCACATTTTTGGCACAATATTTTGTGTATTTTTACTCCATTTCGCCAATGAAAATAGTTTCAAACTAAATGAAGCTGAGAATTTGTGCATCTCAGGGAAACACTTTGGTGTTTTATTCCAGATTAATCTGTTTTTGAACTAATCGAGTGAGCCAATGATTCAGTGATCCATTCATAAAGACAGGCTGCATCCGAAAATTCATACTTGTCGCATTTTTGTGGAAATTTGTAATTCGTAGTTTGACCATGATTTAAATAAAATGTGTTCCAAGAACAAATGAGGCCTTTACAGGTTTAGAATAACAAGGGGGTAAGTGATTAATGCTAAAATTTTCATTTTGGGGTGGAGTAACCCTTTAAGGTTCAATATGGCAACAAATTACTTGAATAGGCTAAAACTTACTGAAGGAAAAAAACAAAATGGGCTAACAGTGTTTTCTGTGTGTGACCAGCCCACAAAACAGAACAAAGTGGTGTATGGCTTAACCGCATTTTAACCGCATAAATCCAAATGTTCCCATTGCCACAATGTAAGATCAGGCTGCTATCCAATTACTTCGTAAACAATGCTTTGTACTTCACTTGCATGCTAAGATTAATGTGTGAAAACAAAAACCACATTGGTTTTGTGCAAAAATTTGTTTTGCCATTCAACAGTAGGTTGTACTCACAACTGTGTAGAAATGTTATGCTAACAGGCAAGCTCTTTGCCTCTCCAGGTTCCATTTCTCACTATCTGTCCTCTACTCTCTACTTCTACTGTCTCTCTACCATTATCTGCTGAACTCAACCAACCCTGAGACGTCACAGGTTATAGTATTGCAAGAGAGCGGTAATGAGTCAAAAAGAAAAAACAAAACAAAAACACAACACCTTATTTTAAGGACCACTTTCTTACTACTAAATATTTGCTTATTAGCATGCATGTTACTAGCTTGATGGTTGTTTTTAGTAGCTACATATTAATCTCTCTTTTCTGCATGACCATATTTTACATTTCTTAATGCTACCTAAACTTAACTACAGTACTAACTACTAATAATCTGCACATTAGAAGTGTATTATTGAGGCAAGGTTATAGTTAATAGTTACCTTAAAGTTTGAGTGAAAAAATCCTGCAAAGAAAAAAAACAAGGCAATTCATGGCCCCTTTAACAGCAAAATTAAAGGTTAAAAATGCTATTTTTATATATATCACAAAATTTTAATGTCTAAAAATTCTGTACATTTTGATGCAGCTCATTAACTTCTAAAAGTATGGTAAAAAGCACAATGTAGATGGAAATCACTTCTTAAAAAAATTTACATTTACACTCCATCCAATGGTTGCTATCTAAGACTTCCAATCTTACCTTTAACAGTAAAGTGGAGTTAATGAGAAAAAGGATTAACAATATATGGCCTGCGGTTGCGGTCAATATTTAACTGCCCCCTTGACGAAAGATTTTACTGTTTAAAGCACCAGTTGAATATCAGTTGATCTTGATGGAAATTTAAGCACTAAGCCCTTTGGCCAGGAACAAACTGGCAACAGCCTTTTAATGTGCTGGAAAAATCAGGGTTAAGTCTAACATTTACATGCACACAAACACACAGAAAACTACTCAAATCAGTGTTTAGCCATTTACCATATAGAAAAAAAAAACCACTTGAAATCTCTGGGGAAAAACTGTAAAACCCAATGAATCCCTAAAAATGATTTCCTTGGATGGAAAGAGGAGTTTTGTTGCATAAACACAATCCCACCTAACCATCTGCCATCCACACTTGGATTTTCAGTCACATTTGCCAGCATCAGGCATTCTCTCATGACCCTTAAATCCAGGGACAGTGACACATCATACAGACAAAAAGATGAGGTTGTATCAAAGCGGCTTGGAGCAGCACTTTTTCCTATGCATCGCAAGCATTCATTCTGATTCAGTGGGAGTAACTGAGGGAATTAAAAATATTGGTGACATGCAAAACATGAATAACATCAAGATGACTTTTTTTTTTTTTTAAAGTTTCAAATCTATAAGCGTGTTTTATTGCAGATAATAAAGGCTTTTATTTGTAGTTGTGTACAAGGGGGTGAGTCTATGACAAAAAAAACAAAACAAAATGTCCTGTGCTTTCTACAAATGTAATTGCAGAACTGTTGCTTAGGCACTGTAAAAAAAACTAAAAAAACTAAATTATTATAACTTCAAAATAGACAAATAATAAAATTGTAACTTAACTAAGATAACTAATAATTAAATCAAGCATGAACACTAAGTTAAAGCAGGGCATTATATATAATCGCAGCATTTGTTTTAACATTTTGTAATTTACTTTTTTTTTTATATATACACAAGTACTTTTACTCATGAACTTTAGATAAAGTTAAAACTTATGTACAAAACAATCCATACAGTACAGTACATACAAACTAAATAGCAGTATGTAGTACTATACAGTACATAGGACTATTTATTTTAAGGTGACTAGTTAGTGTATGGCTGGGCGATATATATTGATCAATATATTAAGCGCATCTCGTCAGAAAAAGCCGGTTCTTTGATTAGCGGTAAATCTCCATCAGCTGTTTTTAAATGGAGTGTCAGCTTATACACAGAGCCGTAGATCACTGACAAGCTACGCGTTCATTTTCACGGGTGATTCATTGGCGTAGCTTGTCAGTGATCTACGGCTCTGTGAATCAACTGGGACTTTATTTGAAAACAGCTGATGGAGATTTACCAGCAATCAAAGAACCGGCTTTACTAACGGCTACCTTCAAACAATTAACAGTGTCTCTTTTGATAACTGATGATAATAGTGCAATAATATGATAATATACTAAGATAATAGACTTTTTTCAATGTTATTTGCGGACAAGTATTCAGCGTAACAGCACCTGTTGGTGAAAATGATCACTACACGTTCGCTCTGGTAGCAATGAGCTTGTTTGTCAGTATTGTTTTGCACCATAATAGCTAGCTGTAAAACAGGGACAGCTCTAGCTGAGGACAGAACACCAAAAATCATCACCTCATTGCACCCAGTTTTTGAATGTTTATTATCGCATTCATACTGTGAACCTTTCTCTGATTGCTTACAGTGTAACAAGTTGATCCCATAATTTGTGCCATGGAAAATAGATTACAAAAAAAAAGTGGATAGCAACTGAATTGCTATTGTAAACTTTTCAAAAGCTCTCACCCTGAGATTTTTTTATAGTGTCAAATTCCACTCTCTGGTCACTAGTTAGGAGCAAAACAAAGATGGTTATGAATGGGAGAAACTGCAACGCGCAATTTGGCAAAATAGTCTCACCTTCTAAATAAAAAAGCCAATCGCTGATTGGTGAAGTCATTGTGTCATTGTTCTCACAGAAATCTGAGGCTAGACCAGTCAACGCACATGTGCAGTCAGAAGTGTGTTGGGACTGTGCATGCACGTTGGCTGGTCTAGCCTGAAAAATAAGCTTTTTACATGCTATTTGTGCATAAAAAGCAATCTTCAAGGGGCAGCTCATTTCTGATTCTGTTACTGATTTGAAAAATGTAATTTATTTATTCAGTTTTTGAGATTTCAGGATTCCCCCATTTATTTAGATAGGACTTTGTCTCGTTTAAGCTGCCTGGAGGCATTGCAAATATGGCTGCCGAGTGAATAGCCTTTTCTTGAAAGTGACTTTGGTGTGAAGGCACCTACATTGTAACTGGAAATTTTCCTATATGGGCCATTTTGGGTTTCTGCCATTTTGAATATTAACAAAAAAAATGCTGTATTTTACTAATGCATTGTCATACGGTTACGAAACTCAGTACCATGTCTCGGCACTATGCCCTGACGATACTCAAGAGGTTTCCAGGCAGCCCCACCTTGTGGTCACAAATGATAAAAATGCTAATAGCGATTGATTTATTTCATCTTTTGTAAAGGATCTGTTGCTGATAGATTCCTTGAGTCAAGCTAAGAGCATAGACACCATGCATCCCTTACCTGTCAAACTCCTTAAACCCTATTAACACCAAGAATGATAAAGAGGCATATAGCCATGCAATTTTTGGACAGAAACAAAAGGTTTGAGATAGGGATCAGCATAAAAGAAGTTGTCAGACTAAAGCCACTGCTGTCATGGAAACAACAAGAACTAGCAGAGGATCAGTGACAGTTACTCAGAAACACTCCAGCATGTTGCAAAACAAAAAGTACCCTACCATATACCTTCTGTGCATATTAAATCAATTAGCATTATCCATTACACACAATACACATTACACACAAATGGCAGGTTCTCAACTCTGGCCCTCGGGGTTCACTTTCCTACAAAGTTTAACTCTTACCTTCAGCAGCTTATTTCGTTTTTTGGGTTTTTTTCAAATTGCGAATACAGTTTTAATGATCATTTAAAATTGAAAACATAATACTAACTTATCGTGGTGTGTCTTCAAAACGGTGAACATTTCATATGTTGTGTTGTTTGGACAAAAAAATAAATAAAATAAAAACGGGTTTGAAAACATGTACTTTACATCACATACATTACTTCACAAGCAGGTGTTAGAATTGGAAAGTTGCATACAGCTTGATAAGTCGGGTATTTCTACAAAGTTTTTTTTTTTTTTTTAGAAAAACATAACACTTAAATTTACTTAAATGTCAATTTGTAAAATACTCTTTGACCATGCTTGCTAGCTGCCCCTTTAGTTCAGGATGCTTTTTCCCTCTTTAACAGAATGTATAGGCGCTTCCCAAATATAACCACCTCTAGTGGTGGGAAATTAAGTTTGGCCACACTTTATGTAATGATATCCTACAATCTGTAAGCTTTAATTACAAAATGTTTAACGTTTGTTTGTTTTAAACTTAATTGGCCTTAAACCAGCAGAATTAGCTCTTCTGTCATGCCTAAGCTGTAATTTTCACTGTTCTTATCGATCTGTATTTAAAAAAGAATTGCATTTCATGAAGTGTTTAGGTTCAGCTGGAGGTGAGCGTTTTTATGGTGACAGTAGTGCACATACTAAAGTAAAAATAAAAATAAAGCGTACTTTAAGAAACTTGCTCTCAGATCATAATTTTAGAACCCTAAAGCCTGGCTCATCCTACAGGATTTTGCCTGATTTAGCCTCGATGACCCCCAAAGAATGGACTTGCACTCTCATGAAGACTGGTCTTGTCAGGCTATCTTGAAACTCAGGGCACGGACATGCATCTTTGTGAGACCTGAACCCTCCGAGTACATGATTAATAGCAACCAATCAACAAAAACTTGAAAATGTAACAAACAGGTGTCATAAGTTAATAAAACATTTTTCATATTATTACTGACATTCTAGATTTCAGTAGTCTACATCTGATGCATCCTCGATATTAGGGCTTTCACTAATGATTATATTGGTAATAGAGTAATCAGTTGATTATTCTGACAATTAATCGAGTAATCAGATAATTATAAATGTATTTATTTTTTGTGGTACTAACAATAGACCTAAGCAAACTGTAAAATTACTTAAAATACACATATAATATCAATGAGGTAATAGCAATTAGTTCAAATAAAGTATCAAGTTATCATGGTTTTATTGAACAAAACTATTCAAGTGCATGTATATGAATTATAATGTATATAATATACATTACGCATAACATACAACAAATTACTGCAGAGGGCGCCAATGGCCTGACAATTGTTTTTACACTATACTTTGCAATCTAATCCTCGTTCATGCATCTATGTAAACAACACACATGTAAATTTATATTTTTTATTTAACAATCATAGCGTTTGTGAATTCACAGTTATTACGTTTTTTCAAATGGGATTAATACATCATGCAGCCTTGGAAGAGATTTCCAAAATCATCTGTTAAATTAAAATGCGTATTTATGATCATACACGTTTTGTAACTGATGCTATACACTGATTAACGGCTTACTGAAGTATATTTGAATGCATTACAAAATCTATTAATGGTCGTTTTTGACTCTTCTAAAGCTGAAAAATAGCATAATATGTTTGCAGATATTTAGGAAATATATGTTTACATAACAGTTTTCCTGAAAAATAATGCTATAGCCAGTAATTCTACTCTGAAATGTGTGTTCCAGGTCAGAATGCCTTTGTTTTTGCAATACCCATTTCAACCACTATCTGTCAATCTTGCCTACTTTAAAATGATTGACAGCCTGCATTACGTAATGTACTTTTTTAATATTATTGTTGTATACATACAAGTATTTTCTTTCTCTTCCTTTTTTCATATTGACGCATGATGAAAAGAATATCTTCTGTTTACAACATACTCTGTAAGTGTTGAGGCAATAGAGAGATACGGGCATCCAAATTATATTGTGTGTGGTTGGTGTCATTTTATTAAGAATATAAATATTCTTAACTAATCATCCTTTACTTAAACTTAGTTACAGTAGCTGAAAATCCAATTAGTTAGGTTAACAAATAGAATTTCATATGTGTATTGTACATTAACAAGTAATCTGTAATGGATTACATAATGTTTGATAATAAACTAGAAATGATTTGCAAACATTTACAAGCATAACTTGTATATA
>JAUMHE010000077.1:11533288-11544456 GCA_032359235.1 Enteromius mattozi
GCAAAGCAGCTTTACACCAAAGTAATGTTTTACAGTATATGTAGTAGTAGTTTGTACATGTACATATGGCATAGATGACAATAACCACTGTAGGTATTAACCCTGAACCTCCCCCTAAACCTAACCCTACCCCGTGTAGTTACCTTATATTACTTTCTTGAGTAAGTACACTGTAAGTACACATACTGTAAAATATAGTGAAACCAAGGTTAAATTCCTTTAAAATCTATTAGCCTACATAAAATCTTTCATATATACACGGCAAGAAAAAAAAGTAAAAAATAACTGAAATTTTATCATACTTCATAATAATGAGGTGAATGTGTTTGAGTTATTTATTTCTAATTTTTTATACATTATCTACAGTATCACAATTACAATATAAATTCATCTCTGTTACGTGTATCATGTCAAAAAGGAATAAAACTGCTTGCTTGTATTTAGATTAAAAGTTAAAGTGACAAAAGTGATAAAAAAAAAAGGCAAGGGGCATTGTCATTGTATGTCCTTCTGCTGTAATTTTCTGTCATATTTTTTATTGTGACTGGATGTCACTCTCTTTTACAGAGTGGAAATGTTCATGTGCTCCAGAAGGTGGCGAAAGAGCATCTCTGTGCACCTCCACCAGGCCAGTTAAAGACTTTATCACAACATGAATCACAGGCACATCATACATGCTTAAAATACCATTGCCATCATTTCTCTCAGATGTTTTATTTTTATTCTTACATTTTTATCCTAATAGAGATTATTTGACTAAATGTTTGTTGCATCTTTATATAAAAATGCAAAAGATTGGGCAGATTAGAAGATTACTTTTTTGATTAGTTTTGTATTTTATATTTTCACATAATAAATGGCAACTGTTATCCCACAGTAATGTCCAGTTGCACTTAATTCATTTTTTGTGTTTAATTTCTGCAGCAAAAGAAACAATGCCTGAATTTATTAAATCCAACAAAACAAAACATAGAGCGGCTTCAAAAGGAGCTGCAGTGCAAAACACGATATGAAATCGATACAATACACTGTCCGCTGCATAAGGCATATACCTGAAGTTAAATAATGCAGTTTCTGTAATTCAGTCTGATTTTCGTGTTTTTATGACATGGCTAAATTTTGTGTAATGTTTTTATTTCCTTTTTGGTAGACATAGTTTTGACGCATTATTTTGAGCATGAAATTGACCGTTTTGCCAACTGTGTGTTGTATTTGTGTTGATGCATTAAGAGTTTAGGAAAATTGTTAGGACAAAAGCACTGTCATACAGTGATCATAAAAAAAATGCGATGATGATGATGATAATACATTATTACATTCTGTCTCATTTCATTGATCTAGGTGTTTATTTTATTCACAATTAGATTTATAGACCACATAGAGAGGAGAATGGGCTTGTTGTCAGCAGTTACGAGATTTGAGTCAAAAGTCCAGAAAATGCTTGTTTTCTCTAACAGTTGCTTTATATCAAGGCTGTGGCCCTCTAGGAACTGAGTTTGACACCCCGGCTTTATATTTTGGTTTCAACAATCAAATTAACTCGTCTGAAATTAGACTGCTCCTTAATCTGTAAATTTCCACCTGCTGCACCTCATTTTGATTTCACAAGCAACAACAATGTTCTGTCATTGTGTGAACAGACGAACACAGAGTCCCAGCCTCAGAGGAGACAAGAGAGCCATGGATTTAGAGATTTATTTACTGTATAATGCTGCTGCCACACATGTAAGGTGATTTCTTTCCCAGCTGTTTGCCTTCACAGATATAACTGTTTTCAATGTCAACAGTCAGAATTTAAGGGATGTTTGTAAACATAGTTTTGGGAGGAGCACGCACGAACGCTAACCACAGCTGTCTCTAATTACTTCCAATCAGCCTATTAAGCATTTATTCAATCCGGCTCGTCTGCCTCTGCCTTAAATATCCTCGATTACTTCCCTTCCTCATCTAGCTTCGCATCCCTCCGCCTCCCCTTCTCCGCCTACTTCGCACCTTCCACGGGGGGCAAGAGGGGTCCGAGCCTGGCCCCGAGCTCTACCCTCGCTAGGGGTACAGCCAGTAGGGCTCGGAGTCCATCGGGCCCGGCTCGCCCCCCGGACAGCACGCCAAACCTGCTATATATATTTATTACAAGGAAGTGCGAACTCGTGAAATGCAAAAAAGTGTCCAATATAGTGATCTATATTTCATTGATGCACACTGCATGATAATCCGACATAATAAATAAATAATAACAATTTAGTGCGCTTACCTTTCACGCTATAATTTCACACAGTACTAGGAAGTCTTTGAAGTTTATATTGAACATTATAAAAAACTTTGCACAGTCGAAAGTAACAAGTCCAGCAGATTTCAATACTAATATTCGTATAGATACTTATTTAGCCATGATCACTGTACAGTTCTACATCCGTTATCGCGCTAAACACCCATCACTCCAGAATCATCAAGTCTGTATTCGGCCGCGACGTCAACATCAGCACCAGTAGTCTTTGCAGTGTGCGTGTGTTTAGTAACGTTGTGATGATGACTGATTGGATGCGGTATGCAAACTTGGGCTTGTATGTTAACTAATTAGTCTATATAATTCATATTCGGCTTCGGATGTATCCACTCAGAAAACCGTATATCAGAAGTTTAAACTAATATGGTTTAAAATGCATGATTTTAGTGCAATAACAATGATAACATGGTAATAATAATCAAAAAAGATATTTTAACAGTTACAGATCTATTCTGGAAAAGGGGGCGGGGAGCAAAAGCACATTTGCATTTAAAGAAACAGGCAGGAAATCAGAGCGCAGAGAATTGTTTCATGCAAAATTGTGTTAAGGCAAACCGGGAGTGTTTGCTCAGGCCAGATTCAGCCTGCAAAGCCCAATTTGATGACATAGCAGACATCAAGGAATGCAGAGAATAAATAACAGTGGTCAACAGTGAGGATTCATGTCTTTTTATTTTTTAACATATCATAGCTTTCTCCTAATAACATTTTTAGACCTTAAAAATTAAAAAGCATATTTAAGTCAAGCAAGTTTTAAATGAAAACAATAAAAAAAGCTGCAGATCTGTCAGATGAGTTAATTTCTTACAAACTGAAATGAGTACTTGACTTTGTAATTCACATTTACATTTGTACACACACACAAAAGCGTGTGACACAACATGTCTACAATGTCATGTCAAGACTTCTGCAGGTATGTGATTGTCTTCAGAAAAAGGAGACCATGACAGATGACAAAAGAGTCGCCAACATGTAAGATTTAGTAAAAAAAAAAAAAAGTAAAATATGGGTGAGGCTGTCAGGTCACCCCAGGAGAAAGTAAGGACTAGGGTGTGTCCTGTAAGGTCGTGGTGGGTGGGACACAGGGCACACCTTAGGTCGGCAAAAATAAAAACGACACATTTAAAAAAATTAAATAAAATCGACTAAACAAACTGTTCAGAAATCATTTCAAAAAAGCGAATAAATAAATAAACAAATAGATAAATAAATAAATAAGCAAGTAAATAAATTTGAAAACTAAACGAATTGTAAAGAAATTGTTTATAAAACAAAGCAATAAATAAATGAATAAACTTGTGGTTTTGTCATTTGAAACAGATATGAATTGGTAATAATGGTTCTGTAATAGTAGTACTCTACTGCAGAACCATCACTGCCAGTTAATTTAAATATAAGATGTTTTATAACATGAACTAACTAATAGACCTACTCTTTGCTATGTGCAGGACTTGAACAGACTTGAACAAAGACCAGGTTTAACTTTAGGGGACATTTTTGACCCTGGACCACAAAACCAGTCATGGTTCAAATTGAGATTTACACATTATCTGAAAGCTGAATAAATAAGAAAAAAATTAACAAAATGCATAATAGCAATAAATAGCAATGCATATTAGTAACCAAAAATTATGTTTTTATATTTTTACAGTAGGAAATTTACACAATATCTTCATGGAACTACATTAAATGTTTTAATGATTTTTGGCATTAAAAAGAAACAATAGTTTTGACCCATGCAATGTATTTTTTGGCTATTGCTACAAACAAACCCCAGCGAGTTAACACTGGTTTTGTGCTCCAGGGTCACATTTGAGTTATTTTGTCCAAAAAGTTACATTAGGTCAAAAGAGGAAAACAAATAAAACAGAACTGACTATTTTTGATCATTTTAAACAGATTATTTTAATCTCATAAAATGATACTAAACACAAATAGAACAGATTTTAAATCACATTAACTGCCATACAAACAATTTTTAAAATCCCATATACACTAAAAAAGAATATAGACAAATACACTATATATTAATAAAAAGAGACCATCTTCTCACTGGTTGTCATGTAAGTCATCCTCATCCTCATCTGCTTCCTTTCGATGGAAAATGGAAGGTCCCTAAACATAAAAAGATTTGGGTTTTTTATGATTTCTTCATAGTTCTATTGTGTTTGTGTAGACTTAGACTAATAAATCAAGTGTCCCTAAAAAAAGTAATGCTGAACCTCTGTGAACATTTGTGGCTCACTTTACCTGCTAAACTCAAAGTAAACCAAAACACGCTGTCTGTGTGAATACTGTGTCAATACTGACAATGTTTTTTTTAATTAAATCAAAGCTTTAAATAATGTTGTTGCATTGCATGTTCTATCCCAAAAGTCATTTTTTTAAAACATATAAAGTACTTGTAAAGATTTACTATAAGCTGAGACTGACCATTTCAGTGCTCTCAATCAACCTGTAGAGGTAATTGGTTTGTTTCCGAAATAACTGCTGATTCTTCTCCAAAGCTTCCAGGATTCTTAAACAGTGTTCCATCCGAATGTTCTTCCTATAAACAACACGACAATAAGAATAATTCCAGCATAATGCTTTTGCTGCACTTAATAATAAATGATTTGTCCGAACTGGTCTTCTTTCAAGAAAAATCCATAGGGCCTCTTTAAGCTGGTTGGCAGCTACAATGTAAATCACTTAAGTATCTTTAGATGAACCAGTGCTGGGTTGCCTGTTTGTTATAATAGGACAATGTTTGGCCGAGATACAACTATCTGAAAATCTGGAATATGATGGAGCGAAAAAAATAAATACTGAGCAAATCACCTTTAAAGTTATCCATATAAATTTCTAAGCCATGCATATTACAAATCAAAAATTTAGTTTTAATTTTAACGGTAGGACATTTACATAATATTGTCATGGAACATAATCTTTACTTAATATCCTAATAATCTTTGGCATAAATGAAAAACTAATTATTCTGACCCATACAATGTATTTTTGGCTATTGCTACAAATATACCCCCAGCGACTTTAGACTGGCTTTGTGATCTGGGGTCACATACTGGAACCAAATATCTATGTGAATATCCACTAAATAAAGAGGAACCTGTAGCTGCATCTACTTCCATTTCTTACCCTTCAATGAAATTGTTTTCTGAGAAGGCAAGCTTGGTCATCTGGTCGTCAGTCGACTCACTCCTGATTTGCTCTAAAAAAAAAGAAAAAGACTAACGTTACAAATTTAGGGCACTTTTTTAGGCTGTACATACAGTAAACAGTAAATAAAGTCCTAACAACGGAGCTTTAGACCTGTCTATGTCCAACGTTTCTTAACGATGCATTAGTGATGGGAGAAACCAATTTCTTCCAGTTTTTCAGTCAACTGAAGCAATTGCTTTGCGAAATAATTCCCTTTTTGTAAGCACTAGAAATGCTACAATCTGGTGACATGCATAGAAACACCTTTTATCAGAGTCAGAGCTTTACTGCACACACAAGCAATTTACCTAAAGATTCCAGTGCACATACATAATATATACCACAAGACAATTCAAAACAAATGATTAGCAAAGGTTTGAAACATTCATGTAGCAGTGTTTGCAAAGCGTCCATCACTTCTAGGCATGGACTTATTCTACATATTTATGTATTAAGCAGATGCTTCTATCCAAAGCAACTCACAGTGCACTTAAAATACAGAATCCTTTTGATCAATTCATGCATGCTATATCCGTACATGAGGTATCCAGTGAACGACAAAGCTCTCACCTGTCATCTCGATCGGCTGTTCCTCAACCATGTTCTGAATGAGAACATATTCAGTGTCAATGAAAACCTTTGTGTAGGATCAGAATTGTGTTTTATAAGAGTGTTTTTACTGGAGACCTCTGACCTTTCTGTTGCTGAGGATGGTGTCCACTGTCACTGCATAGATCAGGCTTACACCAATGGTTTGTTTTTATAGAGAAAATAGATAATGCAATTTGTGAGCACATTGTCTTACAAAATACTAGTAGTCATGATGCATAAAAACTGTGATCAACAATAAGGATGGCCTGGAACCAGAGGGTTTCAAGACACTTAAATGAACTGTCACTCACTTAATCTGTTGAAAATGATTCAAAGATTATATTAAATTTATATAATTATTACCTTCATTAGGGCCCGAGCACCGTGGTGCGAGGACCCGCTTGGAATTGCTCCGTTTTTTATTATTATTATTATTAGGGCCCGAGCCAATAGGCCGAGGGCCCTATTGTTCTTCTAAGGATTATTATTATTTTTTTTTTTTCCCTCAAGTATCCAGGGCTTTTTTGGGGCTTTAAAATGCTCAAAAACTCTTGAAAATTGGCACACACGTTGGAATCTGCGGTCATCAGGACGCTGCAGGGATTGGGATCCAGGCATGGCACAGGGGCTCTGCGTCGCCCCCTGGAAAATTTTCAGAAAACTTGCTGTATAGCTCACACATACCTGCACTTATTCATATGAAACTCGGTACGCTTATAGATCTCACTGAGCCGAACAACTTTGAGGACTGACAGTCAAGTGCTCCGCTCAACAGGAAGTCCACTATTCAGCGCTGTTTAAAAAGAGCATGCTCTGGAATTTGATATACTCCTCTGAGGATTTCCACCGGATTGCCACCAAACTCTGTGAACATGATCTCAAGACATGGATGCTAAATTGCGAAGGGATTATTGATATCTCAAACAGTTTGCCTGTGGCGAGTTGATGAAGTTCTGGCGAAAAAAGACAAACAGGAAGCGACTAATAACGTCTACATACATTGTCTGATTTTGATCAAACTTCAGGAGTGTTCATTGTGTGATGCCGATCGCATAGATGTGACTATTTGGAGTCAAAGTTCTAGCGCCACCAACTGGCAGCAGGAAGTGTATCGTTTTTAGAATGCTTTGAATTAGGGATGTCAATTTTCGATGATTTCCACAATTGATTGTCGTTTAAATCAACGAGATTAGATTAAGCGTTAACCTTAATACTGTAAAATGCATCTATTGCAGGGGAATATAGTCAACGGCATGTGCAAATAGCTCTCTAAATGCCAGCTTCCTCACCTAAATGAAAGGGGTTTTTGGTCTAAATAAAACGCTAGTAGCAGGATATTAAAATGAATAGATGTGATTATGATCATTTGATAAAATTCAGAGAGCGCGCTGTAGTTACGCGTGGGATTTCAGATCCCGCCGCGAAGACTGCTGAACGCACTTCTTTAAAGGGTTTCATGGCGCGTGGGGCTGTGACGGGTGGTCAGTGATCCGCTTCAGACCACCGGCGCTGCTATGGCAAAACATATGCCTCCTGTTACCCATCTGAAACTGTGAGTATTATGACACAAGTGAGGTACAAAGCTTTGTTAATAAGAGAAATAATTTGTTATCAGGTAAATAAAACATTGCGACCATGCTTTTGGATTCATGCCGAGCGTATGCATTTAAATCAAGCCATACACATCTTCTGTTTGGATGGTTAAGAATTTAATAATATTTGATTTTTTTTTTTCTTCAAATCCTGTGGAGTGATGTGCCTACAAACATGACTTATTACTACATTTCAATACAAAGGAACTTTGTTTTAATGTGGGTTTAAAGTTTGGATCATATTAAAAGCATAGTTTGTACATTAGTCAATTATTTTAATGAAAGATTCAGCCCCTTCACGATCACTCTCGGCCGCTTGCGCATGTTTTGCGCATGAGCCGCACCCCCCAAAAAATGAAACTGATTAATCAACCACGATAGCTTTAATCGATTGCATCTCTTATCGACAATTAATTGATCATCGATTAATCGTTGACATCCCTACTTTGAATTCAGCATCTTATTTTACTCGATTTGCTTCAAACTTCGTCAGAATAATGACAAAACACAGCCAATGTAAAACTGTTGAGGGAATATTGATACCGTAAATGCTGTTCCCGTGGCAACGTGTCAAACTTTAACATTGATTTTGAGACAGATAATATGCTTAGAATTACATGAAACTCAATACACATATCAGTATTAATCATAGTTAGACACTGGCAAAAGCTCATAAATGGGCGTGGAGCGCACTCTACAGCGCCACCTTTTGTCAAAAGTAGGGGGGTTAGTCTTTCCTACAGTCACCAAAATCTATATATGTATATATGTTGTTCTTGTCAAGACAGACAACTTTCTAATTTACACTCATTAGCTGTGACCAACAGGAAGTCGGCTATTTTGGTTTGAATGGTCCCATCATCCACAAACTTGGTGTGGGATTTTGAATACTTCTTTCTGAGAATCCAAGCCATTGTCACCAAACTTTGTTGACATGTTGGAAATATTCTGAGGAACTTAAATTGCGAACGGCTTTTGGATAGCTTGAACGGTGTTGTGATGGCGATTTTTTAAAGTGATGCTTTTAGAGAGCAGTAATTGTCTTATATCTTTAAAGTGCATTATCAAAACTCTTCAAAACTTTCTACTTACAAAACAACATTTTTATGAAGTGTGGTTAGTTTCCTAACTTTATAATGCTCAAGGACCTCAAGAAAATTAAAACTATCACATTAAATAATGAGAAGTTAAGGCTAGGTAATACCAAGCATGAACACTAGATGGAGGTGCAGGATTACTAATTCTCTGTGTGTGGGACTTTTATTGCTTTTCTTGACTTACCTTAAAAGGATGTAGTATTCAGTCAAAATGTACAAAAAGATGAAGATGATAACATCAGGTGCACCTGTTAACATAAGCAAGAACTGTCTTTTAAAAAAATGTAGGTAGGCTTTCTCTTATGCAAAAATATAAGCATGTGAACATGTTTCTGTAGCATACCATTGTCTCGACTGGTGTAATAGACGCTAATCCAATCATCAAGTGTCAACAGCTGGAGGAGTGTAGACATGGTATTGAGCATGGAACCAAACCGCTTCGGGTCGGACTTGCTTAAGTTTTGTCGGAAAAGAATGGAAAACATGACGAAGATGCAAAACATAAGCACAAAGATGATTCCATTCATCTTCAAAGACTTTCCTATTACTTTCATGATGACCTTAGGACCACTGAAAAACCTGAGATGAAGACACAGTTCTGTTTAGCTTTAAAACAGGATGCAAAACGCCATTCCACTTTAAGTACTTGCTATTTCGCTCACCGCAGAGTGCGTAAGATCCTGAACGCTCGACATACTTTGAACATTTTAAGTAGGTGGAAAAAAGTGGTGAAACGCGCATTATCATACTGTTGACTGTCCATAAAAAGGTCTACCAACCCTACCAAAGTGACAGAGAAATCTAGAGAAATAAACAACAACAGAACATGTTATATTAGTTTCTATACACTACAAAATAAATCAATTGCATCATTTATTTAACTGAAAAAGAGGACAAAACACTGTTTAAATAAAACAAAACTTCAGCAAATATTAAGACTTCTTCTAAAATATATGTATTTTTTTCTTACCACAGTGATAAAGTTTTCACTTACATTAAGCATGAATACATTTACAAGAATTATGCTTTAAATAAGAGTAAGAAAAGAAAAACAACCAGCTCACCCAGAATATTCCAGAGGCTTTTGAAGTATTTTAAGCCAAAACTTATGAGCTTTAACACACACTCCATTGTATAAAAAGCCAAGAAGACTGCCTCCAGTGCTTCGAAAACCCAAGCTAAGAAAGAAGCAGGAAATATTATGTTAGTACGTGAGAACAACTCAATATTGTACACAGGTCCTGTTACTTCTAGTGGAAAGTTGATTAATGCAGCAGAGATATCAAACAGGCATACAGTCATTTTTATGTTGTGTTTAGGTTGTCGCCTAATGGCATGAATGCTGCATAACAAGGTTTTACCTCAAAATTCAGACCTTTTTTCACTCAACACTGATTTTTTTTCTTAACATTATGAGAACTAACTTGCAAATAAAAAGTCATCTTTTTTCGTGGCATAAACAAAATTGCATACATTGTATATGCTTAACAGTCAGCCAATTTATTAAAAAATAAAAATTATTTCGCTGATTTTAATAAATGCAAGCGTGCATGTTTTAAAAACAACAGAGTTTGCATGGTGCAATCTTTCTGAAGGGCTGCTGCAGTGATCTTTGCCTGGTGCGAGGCCTTCAAATGTCATTGCCACTTGTGTTGCGGTGTTTATCAGGAGCACAAGCAGCATGATCTGCTCATAGAGATCAGTGAAGCGACGGAGGTCCTGCCGCTGATGAAGAGCCCTGTCCAGCAACGCTTTCCACATCTTCTGAAAGAGACACAACTTTCATTATGGGCTCAACCTGGGCCTCTCTTCCCCGAAGCAACAAGCTGATCGTAGCTCCATTGGTTTACAATGTAACGTTAAAACGCTTTTGGGAAGCAAGCCCAGATTCAAAGATTGCTCCATTAAGCACATTTCCCCGAGTTATACTGCTATGTGTGATATTTTACGTTAAATATAATTCATCTTTCGTCGACGTTCGGGACAATGCCTAGTTGAAATGTTAGCTATGTAGTTTTATCGCGTCGTGTCGTTTCCTTTGTGTTGTTGTTACTTGCGGTTTGAATAAGTAAAAATGCCAGTGTGTAAAAGTGCTAGTACGATACCTTAACAAATAACTTTGTTTAGCAGAGAACCATTAGCGTGTATCTCAGGCAGAGTTCGCGGTCATATCGATTAGGTTACCATAGTTACCAATCAAATTTTTTATATTTATAAAAATAGAAGTAACTAAACAATATATATAAACGAGCGAGTTTCATACTATAGGCTATACGATTAAAAAATAAATATAAAAGAGTAACAGGATTTATTAAATTAACATAGAGTTTTGCTTTCTAACTGATCTAATTAGGAATATTTAGTACACTTAAACAAAATGCAAGTGGGTAAAATAATTTGGCTGTT
>JAUMHE010000077.1:11551207-11564118 GCA_032359235.1 Enteromius mattozi
CCAAAAAGACTCATGGCTGTATTCGATCAAAAGGGTGCTTCTACTAAATACTGAGCAAAGGGTCTGAATACTTAGGATCATGTGACATTTCAGTTTTTCTTTTTTAATAAATCTGCAAAAATATCAACACTGTTAGGAGTGTTCGAGCTGAAGTGTAACCTGTGCAGCGCCACTTCAGCTTGAACCCACCTTTTATGTATTGCTGCATAGTGTGTGTCATGTTACCGATCCATAGAGGATTATTTTGAGAAATTTTGTGAACTGTTCTACCCGGTGGACTCTAATGACATTCCCTTCAAAGACATTTTTCGGTATGGATTAACTGGAGAAATTTCACGTTGAATGTCATGTCAGACCACTCACTGGATTCTTGAACAATATATTGACTTTGCTTTGAGGATGAGCAGCTCTGCTTTTACTGTGGGGATTGCGGATGAGGAACCCTCTTATTCCTCAGTATTGGCCACACCAGAGTTTTTGCATGTCATGTCAGGAATTATTCACGTCACGTCAGAGTCTATGGAGCACACTCACTTCACACCAGGATCTATAGCCTGCTCATGCCATGCCTGTCAAGGCTGAACCTGCTAACATCATGTCTGCTATGCCAAAGCCTCTTCATGTCAAGTCTGCCAAACCAGAGCCTTCTCATTTCATGCCAGTCACCCAAGAGCTTGGGCCAGGACTGATGAGACTGATTGCCAGTGTTATGGATCCACCTCTGATGTCAATGTGAGCAGCTGGCATCCTAGTGGTCTCTACACTTTCAAGCCTCACAGCCTAAACACACTAAAGCCCGATGAGCGTGCCACTGTTTACTGTGTTCACCATGCCCAGGTCCTCCAGTGCTCCACAGTCTGTAACTGCTCCACGGCCCAGGTCCCCCACCACTCCACAACCAGCTTCATGTTCCAGGACCTCAATGGTTCCACAGTCTACCACTAATCCACTGCTTCATTGTTTGCCTCTGCTGCACAGTCCAGGTCCAGTCTTCTCCATGGTTTAGGCCCACCTTTGCTCCATGCCCCAGGCCCATCACTGCTCCACATCTAAATTCTGCCATTGCCTTACGGTCCAGGCCCACCTTTGCTCCACAGCCAAGTTCTGCCATTGCCTCACGGTCCAGGCCCACCTTTGCTCCATGCCCCAGACCCATCATGGCTCCACAGCCAAGTTCTGCCATTGCCTCATGATCCAGGTCCACCACTGCTCCATGGCACATGGTCTGTTTGGGTTAAGGTGGGTGCTGCATTAGGGCATCGGGAGTCTCCCTTAGAGGATCTGTCATGTCTGTTTTGGGGTTTTGTTTCATGTTCACTGTTTTCATGTCTCTTAGTAATAGTTCCTCTCTTGTTCATGTGATTCCCCTGATCCTTATAGGCTTGTTTGAGATTAATTATACTAGCCCGCCACCGGAAAAAATAATACTTACATTGGTTACAAACTTTTTTCAAACTACCAATAGCATGGGGGTATATGCTTTTATAAGTGTTTTATACATGACTCAAGATAACAGTTACACTACACTTAAAAAGCTTTTACTGTTATAAAAACACTGATTTGTGAGCATTATTGGAATTGAATTGTTAGAATAAACATGCAATACACGTCGTCCCAGTGATGACTGGTTTTGAAGCACTGTTTCGTGAAGCTCAGAAACTTTTGTGAATCAGTTGTTTCGAAACAGTGGTTCGGAGCATGTATAAAACCACCAAAATGATGTGATTTTAGCAAACGAGGCTTCATCATAACTGTTTTGAAACGTTTAGAAATTTCAGTGGTTTTTCATTGAATCATGCAATTTCAATGAGATCGCCCCCAGCAGTGAAGCACTGAACCAGTGTCTATGGTTTACCTGATCTCGGACCAGTTTCATCAATTTTTAGAGTTTTTGTTGCATTTACACAGGCGTCACCAGCGTGTGGTGTTTCAAGCATTTCGGAACAGTGAATCATTTAGTGAAGCAATTGGTTCAACTGATTCGAAGCTTCGAAAAGGTTAGTTTCTCCCATTACTACATCATCCTTGTCATACCACAATGTGACCAATGAGAATAAAGTGTGTCTTGATGTGTCATCAAGGCTCTTGCAGCCGATTTTGAGCAACTGGAGCACCTGACCTTGGCAGCTGGTCTCATTTTGCTCTCGCAGTACTTTGATGGCACATGTGATCATGAGGCAGCTACAGCGCTGATCAAAGCCAGACAAATGTTCTAACCAGAATGCACTGTCAGGCGGCAGTCAATCTTTGCGGCGTTGCATGAAGTAGAACAAGCCTTATGTATTCCTGCCTAGTGTGTGTGTCATGTTCTGATTGGTAGCTTTAGTCATGTGCCTTGTTTCCCATTGGTTAGTTTGTGTCATGTTACCCTCTTTGTTTGGTATTTATAGCGCTCGTTTTGCCATTGTCTCTCGTCCAGTATTATCCCTGTAAACTCTGTTGGTGGGTTCTTGCTTTTGTTTATGCCAAATCTGTCCATGCCATGCCAAGTAAAGTCTTATTTCAAATCATGTCAAGTCTTTGTTTATTGTTTGGTCACATTTGGGATTTAAATAAAGCTGCACTTGGGTTCTTTTCAACTCTCCTCGAGTGGACTCATTACATACAGTCTGACTCTAAATTGGACGGCTAATGTAATTCCCAAAGAATACACAGAGATAAAGACTACAAAATAAAATATTAATGATAAAATGGATGCAACCTGGCAACTTAGAAAGTCAGTCCAGTGATAGTTTGCTTTTTTCTTTTTTCATCTGTAGTTTTTTTTTGAGAGTGAAGAAGGCTTGATGATATGGGCAAATGTGTTTTTTTCTTCTCACTTTTAGGTGTCTTTGGATAAAATCATCTCCTAAATGAATGAATGTCTGACTAATAACAGTCAATAAAAGTAATATCAGAAATAATAATGCCCTAATGTATCTAATGAAATCACAGTAATCATATATGGTAATGTTGTATATCTACATTTTACAGCGGAAGTGCAGATTTTATATTTGAGAGGATGGTATACAATTTTGTGGATTGCAAAACAGTGCACAGATTGTGAAATTGGTTGGATTCCAGTTACTGCCATCCAGAGTTTTGATATAACATTATATTAATTCAGTAACTGTCAGTTCCCAATGGAAGAATCACATATTTTAATATACTGGTAGAAAAATCACCCTCTACTATCAGAAATGAGAAAGGCATACCATTTGACCAGAAACTGGGATAAAAGGTATCCCTTAAAAAGAATGAGAAGAATGTGGATATCAAAAGCAGAGGCAAGGAAACACTTGTTTCTTGTAATAATGTAGGCGTGTGTGTGTGTGTGTGTGTGTGTGTTTTGTCAGGGAAGAGAAGAAACATTTATGTAATCCAATCATATATGTATGCATTTGGAGGACACTTTTATCTGCAGTGCATTAAGTCTTCATCATCTTACTTTTTTAAATAAACAATGAGAAACCATAAACACGTTCATTTAGCCCCTACATTCAAGGTGCTCGGTTCACGCATGCTCATATTAACGGCTCATCAGTCCTTGGCCTGAGTCAAATGATTTCCTCAGGTTCAGTGACTGTCGGAGGAACTGGAGCACTGAATGAGTTCATTCATCATAGGATTGGATATGCCGCTATTTCGGCTCTTTAAAACTGTATTCAGATGAAGATAGAAATAATTTACTTTTTGTTTTTCAAATAAGATGTGGCACAACAGAACTGTATAAACTAAAACATGAATATCAGGACAAATATTCTGGTTGTGTGATATATCTTAAAGGTATCATTATTACATTTTAGTAAACACCAGTAATATATTTCATAAGTTAAACCAAACTCTTATTTCATACATGCACTGACATGCACTGACTGGCTGTTGTTGCATTTATTTCTGCTGTTAAATGAATCCATACAGTAAAAATGTCCAGAGCTATCACCCAACCCTATTCTCAGATCAGTCGAGACTCTCATAGATGCCACTGGTCCCTAACCTGTCCCTAATTAGCCTGTAAGGTCTATCAGCAACTTTGGGTAAATTGTGCATTGATTATTTTCTATTGTTTCCTCTACAGACAGAGAAAAGACAGACATAATTAAATCTCTACTAATATTTCTACTAATAACAATATGCAAAAACCCTGCAATGCTTGCGTTTGAATGAAAAGACTGAATGCGAATATAAAGAAGTACTGTAGGCTTTATCCGAAAGCATTTAACAGAGCTATTTTGGCCATCTCTTCATACAGTATATGCAGACTGCTGTGAAGTAACAGTGTGATGCACACTGAAGGTGTGTGGGTGTGTTTTACTGTCTGCATGGCTTCATGTGTGTGAGCATGTGAGGAGAGGAGGAGGATGCGGCTGCCATGGTAACGAGGGCTGTGTATGGAGGACAGCAGCCAGTCGCAGGCAGCCACAGAAAGATCTATCCTTTTTTCCTCATTCCACTTCCACTTTTCCGATATAGAAAACGATCTTCAGACCAGGCGTCTGATCGCGCTTCTGTCCCTCCTGTCTGACGCTTCAAGCGCTTCACCTCACAGCACTCTCATCAGACGCAGGAGACACGCACATCTCCAGGATGGCAACCATCACCTGCACGCGCTTCACAGAGGAATACCAGCTGTTTGAGGAACTGGGAAAGTAAGTTCTAATCGCTGCATTTCTTTAAACCCATGTGAAGGTATGTTTGAGCAGCACAGTGGCCAGAGATGTGTGTATTTTCATTCCAGTGCAATGCTTTTGTAACATATCGGCTCACGTTAAGAGCGTTAGAACTGTCAGACAGCTTGTCCATTAAAGAATAAGGACGTAGCTGGAAAATATCCTCAACAAATCCACTCTGAGTTTCGTATGAAATGGGTTGTGAGGCAAATCTGCTAGGATTTGGTTTGAATGTGGCGTGATGTGAAATCACTGGGATCAGAATGTGTAGAAACGATCAGTATGTACTAACTTGAGAAGGCACATAACGCAACTTGCATTACATAACAAGCAGACACTGGGTGGAGGAGATCCACAGAGGAAATGACTTAAAAGTTCAGCGGCGAGATCTGAAGAGTAATTCCAACATTATGCCATTAATAGTGCATTAAAACAATCTCATGCTTTCAGAGAGAGAGAAAATACAATGTGGAGGGTTAGAGCAATCATACAGTTGTAATTTAAATATAATCATAGTTTAGGTTGAAGAAGATACAATATGTATGCATATATGTGCGTTTGAGTGTGTATATATATATATATATATATATATATATATAACCACACACATACATGTTTTGTATGTGTGTGGTTTGTATATCTAAAGACACCTTACAGTACAATACAATGAAATGAGTCAGCTTATAATTACACTCAGAAATGTTGCACACTTAAATTTAGATACCTGCATGTTGGTGCATATATAGTGCCAGTAACAATGCTATGAAATGTTGAGGCAGAAGTACAAAAAAATCTGCTTGCTTCTCTCTTTCCATCCACCCACTCTGTACTACAGCATTTTTTTTCCTGAGCGAGTGCACTGTATACTTGTTTTCTTGATTTGAGAGCATGTAACACCTCTACAGAGATGGGTCTTCAACTCCATCTGGCCTTGTGCCCACTGCTGTACTCCCACACACACCCTCATACTGAACACACACACACACGTCTTTTTCTGTGGGCAGTCAAACCGCTTACATAATTGCATTTGTGGGTGGCAATTCAATTCAGACATTGAAATATTGCATAATCCAATATATTACTGCCTGCCTAGCAGGTAAACCTGCGTCTTTATCTTGAAGTTTACATTCACAGTGCACTAAATGTTCTACATACAGACCTTGCTTCCATGTTCTTCTTATTTTTAGGGGAGCCTTTTCTGTGGTGCGGAGATGTGTGAAAGTTCTCTCAGGGCAAGAGTATGCTGCAAAGATCATCAACACAAAGAAGCTGTCTACTCGGGGTAGGTGCTCAGATCAGTCCAACAAACAGTTCAAATGCTATAATAACGCCATCAAGGTTGGGAATTATAAGCATCATTAAGTACTACAGAACATCAGCAGTGGACTCAATTCAGTCTCTCTGTAGTCAATTTTAAGCCCCCATTTACAAAACTGGTGATTTTTATTTGTTTGTAAGTTCTTTTAGCTATGTATCTCATGTGAGAAATTAATAACCTCATTAATTAGCCATTAATAAGTCTGTAAAGAACAAAAATGTTATTTTTGAGGATCAAGTCAAATATAATTTTTACCTTTTAAAAATCACTCTTTTTCATTTGTGACAAATACGTGGGCACTTTTAGATATGACATTCACTAATGGTGACTAGTGAATGCTGTGTTGAGGTTAATTCAGTTTAAAACCCCCTAAGTGCTCAAATACAGCCGTTGTGCTGTTATTAACATCTGACATGTTAGATTACATAAGTAGGAATTGTCAGAGATGAGGTGGAATTTTCTAAGTTTTCATCAGTTTAATCATAGCGAATGCTAAAAATGTGTTGTTTTTGCAGTGTGGGTCTAAATGCTGTTTCATTTGTCATTGTGATTGGAAAATAAGTTGAAATAACTGAACTGGAGAATTTGTATAAAATTATATATATATATATATATATATATACACACACAACTGGATTATGATGGACTGAAAATCCTGGAGTACTACATATGCTTTTGTCATTTTTTTTTAAGAAATTTCCTTACAAATGGTGGTTGTTGTATGATTGTCATAGCTGAAAAAGGAAGGGTTTTTTTTTTCCTGGAAGCTGATATTGTAAAAGCTGAAAGTCAAGTAGAGCAGTAGGAGGCAGTGATATACCCTGAAGGCAGCCGCACACCTCCTACACCGTGTTGCCAGGCACACATCATGTTATATGCTTCAAATAGTAGCTACTGTACTTGCATTGTTGTTTTAATGGGTTTTTAAACAATGCAGTGTGCATGCGATCCATCATCGCAGCTAACAGCTTTTCTGTCAGTCTGTCAACAGCCGACCAATTCAAACACATTATGTGCTTTTTTTATTACCTCATAATTGTAATGCATATTCTGAGAATAGACATTTCTATTCTATTCTATTCTATTCTATTCTATGTTATAACATACCAGTTTCTGTATGTGTGAAAACAGAGGTAGTAACATTTGGTGAGAAAATAATGTGAGATTCCAGAGGAAGAAATGAGATACCGTTTTTCTTTTTTTCTGTTCAGTACATGGCCAAAAATGTTGGCATCCTTGCGCAATCCAAAAAAACTGTTGAAATTAAAACATTTCTTATCCATATATGTAAATGTGTAGTTGAACAAAACTAAATTAGTAAATTCTGCAGAAAAATCCTAAAATGGCCTGGTCAATATTACTGTTATCTTCAAGAGGTAGTTAAAAATAATTAGATTTCTTTTTTCTTTTTTTTTTACTTTGCAACTGAACTTTCTTGTGGCGAGATGAAAGTGCCTGCAGTATAATAATCATGCATTCAGCCAGTCTGAATAGAGAAAATGACTCATTCTCCTGTTTGTGTTACTGTGTACCACAATGAGCATGAACAAAAGAAAGAAAACCAGAGAAATATCTGAGGTCATGCACAAGATTATAGCCAACCACGGACAATCTCAAGGCTACAAGTGCAGCTCCAGAGATCTCCATATTCCTCTTTCCACCATACTTCATGTTAGTAAGATGTTTAGGGCTCATGGCATTGTAGCCAACAGCACTGGACATAGAAGGCTTAATAGAAGATTGAAAGCCGATTGCAATTTGCCAGAACATGCCAAAATACTTACAGAAGAATGTCCTAAGGGTAGATGGGTAAGCAATACCATCTCTGTATTTACAGAAAGCAAAATTAAGCCTTATAACAAAAGCCCATCTTCCCTACAGTCACATATGGAGGTGGTTCAGGGATGTTTTGTGGTTGATTTGTTGCCTTCGCCACTGGGTGCCTTCAACATGTGCAGGGCTTGAATTTCCATGCAGGAATTTTTGCACATTATCCACACATTCCTCGCAGGTTCTGTGCTCATATCGCAAGAAAATCCCACAAGCGAACTTGAAAGATGATCGGGACAGATGATGCACTGAATCATTTACATGTTTTTAAGTCTTATTATATTGGATATTAAGCCTAAGATGTCAATACATTTCTCAATGCCATTCTGTTATGAATCAAACCAAAGGTTATGTAGTACTGACTGTGAAATACAAGTGCAAGGGTGCCAATATTTTTGCACACAAAAGGATGAGAAAATTCTGTGAATTTAAAGAGGTTTAAATCACATATTTCACAAACACATGTAGGCAAGGAAATTCTGACCATGATAAGTGTCCGTAATGAGGCACAATATGGTCAACATAAAGTATTTGGTTAACTGAAGTGAAGCCCAGGCAGTTGCTGCAGTGGTTAGTAAAGGTAAACCAGTCTTTGTGTTATGACAAGTTAAGATGTAACTCTACCTCTCTCATGTACCTGATCAAACCAGTGCTATAAAACTTGTTCATACACTCTAGCATAGACTGTCAAAAATGATTTATGACTATATCAGTCGTGCAGTTTGTTCAGATCTGTTCTCTCTGTAAAGCAGTTATTAAATTTATTGAAGATTTTGATTTTATGTTAACACTTTAGTTTAGGGGCCAATTCTCACTAGTAAAAAATGTCTTATTAGCATGCCTGTTATTAACATATTGGCTGTTTATTACTTATTCGGTATGACCATATTCTACATGCCTAATCCTACTCAATGCCTAAACTTAACAACTGCCTTACTAACTATTAATTAGCAGCAAATTAGGAGTATACTGAGGCAAAAGACATAGTTAAAGTGTTCATATGAGGCTGCTAAAATGAACATCATTTTGTGTATTTGGTGTAATGCAATGTGTTGCATTGCGCCTCGTAAACATGACCATGTCTGCAGTCATTCAAATTAAGTGTGGCCATTTTTGCAAATGTTTTCTACACTGGGCAATGGTATACTCCTTTCTTGGTTTTACTTCTTGTTTCAGTGCGTAAAGTCGGATGAAATCCTGGTGGTAACTACTGTACACATTAAAAAAGTTACTTTGTCTTACTTTCATCTCTGAATATTCTTGGAACTTTTCATTATAGCTGATGTCAAGTCAGCGTCTTCTTAAGATGAATCACTTGCATTCCCCATTTGGTAATGCACTTTTATTAAAAAGCATCATCTATATGGATAAATGTAAATGTAGTGAGAAGTACGTATGTCTCAGAGGAAAAGTGTCATCTACCTGACTGGTGTTCACAGAATCACACTTCACATGACTTTAAGTGTTTTTTAAACTTTATATATGTTAAGAGTAATTAACACCAGATTATTAAATTATTGGAATATAATTCACTTTCAGCTTTATGTTCATATAACCACCTTTGGGTGTGCATTTTTTATTTTTATTTTTTAAAGGTCCATAGTCATTAAAATTGTATTTTGTGTTTCTTCTGTGAAAGAGAGAGCAGAAAAAAATGAGTGCTTAACCTAGTGTGTAAAATTCAAAACCTGTAATTTTCAAAAAAATCCACTTTAAATTCAAAATGGTCAACTTGTCAGGCAAAGCTAATAACTGTAATTCAGTTGTCTAGCTTGATGAGAACAATATGCATAGTTTGGGGCCTAAGTAAAACTTTGACCAGAAGCATTGTGAAAGAATGTATTTTGGAACCTCCAACCATTTAAGATGTCATCCTTCAAGACGTGGCCAAGTCTTATGGTCTTGCAAATGGAAAAACTCAATCCACTTTGTAGAAATTGTCAACTATTACTAGAGGAAAAGTGTTAACTGCACCAGGTCAAATCCTTGGGGTTTCATATGGGATGGTTTACATTGCTGGTGTATAGAAACTTTTTGACGTGTTTACTTACATCCTTACGAATCTCAGGCCACAAAAGAATTTTACTTCATTTTCAAAAAGAATTATTCTAAAGAGACAGCCAGTACTTTTTGCCAACGATACATGGCTTTATTCTGTTCTGGACTTCCCAGCTCATTGCTTACTTCCTCCACCCTGTGTATCAGCTTTCATCAACTCGAACTCAGCTCGTCTCTTCAGCCTTATAGTCTTGATTTTCCAGCAAATTATGTTTTGCTTCCTCTTCTTGTGGATCAGCCTTCCATTTTTGGCTCAGTGATTTATAGACATTGGACAAAGTCTCTTATATATTGATGTGGACCCTGCATCGTAGCTTTGGGTTCTACTTTTGTGAGGTATTCGGTTGAAAGGAATGCTACCAAGAAGTCCCCATCCGGTTATGGATCTTGTTCCTCTTAGCTATGCACCAGCTTTGGGCATATCCAGAGAGAACAACATTGAGCATTGACACAAGCTCTCTGTCTGACAGTTGCCAACGTTCTCAATGAACATCAATTGTCTCCCTAGCACAGCCAAAACGATGAAATTCTAGGTTAATAGGGCTCTAATATTGGAAGCAACTGGCATATTTGATGGTGTCTCTTCATTCTCTAAAGAGGTTTCTACAAATGGAAAATGGATCACTGGGGTGCTGGTTTTCCTGAGATGAGCCACTTCCTACTTCCAATGTTTCACAGCTCCTTGCTCTAATTTGGCCAACGATCTGTGCTTAAATGTTTTATCAGTGGGGTTCGATTAGGACAAGTAGCTCAGATAATGGATGGATCTAAAACAACCTACTGTATAATGAGACTGCACAACATTTAACAAACAAGCCTTAACGATTTTTGAATAACACTTTATTTTAGTAGCTCACTTATAGATAATCTACTACCTACAGGTAACTTTGCTACTCCATGTCAATTAGCGGTCATTAGAATATCAGTAGACTGATCTGCTCACACTTTATTTCAACATGCATTCTATACTTAAACTACTTAAATTAGCATGGTAAGTACAGGTCAACTTATTCAACTAACACTAACACAACAGTCTACTAGTACTCTAATGAGAGTGAGATTCACTTACTTAGTAGAATGTCTAAATTAGGTGTAACTAATTTTTGTACTTGTAGGTTATTGTAACGAGCGTCCACTGAATGCAAGCATAGAAGAACCCAAGTGCAGTTTATTGAACAAGAGTGAAATCCATAAATACAAACAAAAACTCGACTTGAAAAGACTAGACTGACCGACAGTGCGTTACAACATCAATACACGACAAGAGACAATGGCAATAAATGTGCTACTTATACAAACCAATACAGGTCACATGACAAGAACCAACCAATGGGCAAACAGAACTGACTAGACATGACTAGACAATAAGAAGATGACACATACACAAGGCAGAGATACATGAAGGCAAGGGAAGCATGACATTAACAGCATGAACCAAAATAAAAGCCATGAAAACTTCAAACGCAAACAAAAACCAAACCCCACATTAGTTATTCTGTTATTTATTTGCATGTTAACTTCCTGTCTGACCGAGGATCAGTGAAAATCTTAAGGTTGCATTTATCTGATCATAAAATGTTGAGAGGTTATAGGATAGATCACTGCTTTATTTTCAGATGTCTGAGAATTATTTAAAACTAGTATAACACTATTATAAGCAACAGAATGGAGTTGAGTCAAAAACATATGCTGGCATGGATTCTAATTATTATAATTATAATCATTATAATCATAAGACGGCGTCTGCAATGATTATATCGCATCAAGTTGTTGACAGTAAACAGATACCCCCATTCTATTTATGACATACACATTTACTCTATACTTTCAACAACAGGACAAATAAAAAAGGTAAAGATTTATCATAAAGGTAATATTTTAATCATTCAATTTGATATGTCTAGTGTAGACAACCTTAAAAGGGGGCATTTTTCCTTGCTCTAGCCAATTTTTACTTAACTGGGTATTTAAGAAAAATCATGATTTTGTTATAGTAATGCTTAATAAAATACTATGCTAATTTTAATTTTAATTTAAGTTCCTGAGTAGTGTTTACTGTAAGTATTTTTAAATATCACAATTAATCTGTCAAGTATTTCTAATATGTTTAATAAAATAACCAAATTTGACAGACAGCATTTTACATTTTATTCAATGTTTAAACTGTAAATGTAAAAGGTAAGTATAAAATAAATCAAATTTAGTCATTTAGTTTTTTTTCAGTCTGTAGATATAGCTCTTCCTGCCAAAACAACACACATACTGTAATATGAACTAAAAACCATTGTTCTAAATCTTTCTTACATTATTTTAGTCAAGTGTCTGTAATGTGTGTATGTCTTTAAGAAAACGTAGATATGCTCATGACGCTCCATCATGGAGAGAGATTGCAGTTCCTGAAAATACAGAAGTTACTTTGTTGCTCTGTTTTAATCAAGTGGTATTCATTGAAAACCATTACATTGTGTCAGAAGCGCTTGATGAACACAGCCTCAAAAGGATGGCTAAATTTAATCCTCCAGAGAGTTTTGCATTTGTGCATCATCCAAATGAGTGGGCCGACTGAAAGCTGGGATTTCATCTCTCTCAGAGTGCATCAAAATGAGAGGAAATGACCTTAACAAGCCCACCCAAATCAAAGTTTGCTTTCAAAGAGATATCGGAACTATCTTCCAAACAGTTGGTATTATTAAATTGAAGATGAAACCCTCATCTAAACACTTATATTATGGTTTTGCCTAAACTGACATGTTTGAAAAGTGCTTAAAGCCACATTGATCAAATTCCACAAAACAATCCCAAACATTTGATCAACTGCAAATAAAAAGTAAAATAACTGTAACAAATATGCATGCATACATTTTCTGTCAAACAAATATATTTGTTTGTTTTCTGTCTTTTTTGTACTTCACATTAAAAGAACAAGTGGACTTCTATCGTTTGATAGTATATCATATTGCCTGCTTATGAATGTCTTGTTTCCCCAGGTTTCACAGACAGGGTTTAAGCCTAGTCCTAGATTAAAATGTAAATCTGAGCTGTTTCAACGAAAAGAA
>JAUMHE010000077.1:11572152-11590440 GCA_032359235.1 Enteromius mattozi
TTGACTTTCTACAACTTTCTCCCATCTCCCGACTGCATCTCTGGAGCTCAGCCACAGTGATCTTTGGGTTCTTCTTTGCCTCTCTCACCAAGGCTCTTCTCTCTCACCAAGGCTCTTCTTTCAGTTTTTCTTTTTTAATAAATCGGCAAAAATGTCAACAATTCTGTGTTTTTCTGTCAATATGGGGTGCTGTGTGTACATTAATGAGGAAAAAAAATAACTTAAATAATTTTAGCAAATGGCTGCAATATAACAAAGAGTGAAAAATGTAAGGGGGTCTGAATACTTTCCGTACCCACTTTACATAAACGGACTGAACCAATTAATTTAAACAAACTTTCTGAAAGGACAAGTTCACAGAAATTAATCAGACCTCCATATTCTCTGAAGCTCTGGATTACAGGTAATAATGTTGTAAATAATCTTCAGTTTCTTGCACAGACTGATGGTTTCACTTCATAAGACCTCCATATACTGCAGTAGTGACGGGTATTAATTGTGTCTTGCCAGTATTTGCTTTTTTTACTCTCGAAGTGAATTGCAGTAATCTTGCATACCATTTTACTGAAGAAAAAAGTCAGCTATATATTGGATGAATAAATTAACAGCAAATTTTCCTTTTTGGATAAACTGTTTATTAATTTGAGCACAGAATTGTTCATTCAGATGTTACATGTATTTACCATTATTGGTTGCACAATAATTTCTTTCTCAGGTACTTTGACTTATAATATTAGTGAAGTTTGATAAATCTCAACGAAAATAAGAATTTAAAGTTACACATAGGCTATACAGACACATTTACCACATACTGATCCCCTGAAAACTTCTAAATCTTTATCTTTGCAGTGAGGAAGCAAGAAATCATCAAAGTCACTGAGCAACTCATTGAAGCCATCAGCAATGGAGATTTTGAGAATTACACGTGAGTTTGGGAGCGTTCATTTTTCATCTGTTCTTTCACCATCCTGAGGTAGAAGTTTTTCAGAATGTTTCTCTTTCTTTTGTTCACATTTGATTGAAAAAAAAGGTAACTTGGCAGGATTTGTCAGACATGACATGAAGATCTCATTGGCAAAAACAGAATAAAAAAAAAAACTGTAGGAGTAGTGGCCAAAAAACCCAAACAATTGCAGTCGTTGATTGCTAGGTGGTGCCATTCCCCTGGAGGGCAGTGCCAAAGATGCACAGCAAGTTTCATCAAAGATTTAGAAAGATGTTGTAGTTTGTTAAGCTTCATAATGGAAAAGAGAGAAAAAGACTTGAGAAAATGATATGGTCTGATCCAGCAGAATCTATAGAGCCATTGTGATTTTAGGACAATTAGTCTCTTTAACTGTAGATGCCTTTTTTTGTATAAAAATTGCAGATGAAGCAGATATTAGGGTTAAGGCTAAAAGGGATACATCAGTATAGCATCATTTTTGTCATGCTGTACAACAACAATTAGGCCTAATGTTTTTGCATTATTGAGGGTGTAGACATCATAAAAACACAATCTAATAGTTAGAAATAAGTTTTGATTTATTGTTAGTTTCTATCCCCTCCAGCCACAACCTGATCAGGAACAAGTTATCATTCCAGATATTCCTCATAGGAAACTTGTTCATTTCTGCTTCTCCTCTCAGTCTGAATGCTGGTGTGATTGTAAAATAATGTTTTAAGGAATCCAGGAGTGCAACAAAAACTGTATCCCTGAAAAACAAGTAAATATTTACAGTGACCAATAAGATAATGTCAAGTCTACCTTCAATATGACATACAGCATGAATATATTAATATGATGTATTATATTGTGTTTGTGTGTAGGAAGATGTGTGATCCCAGTGTTACGGCGTTTGAGCCCGAGGCTCTGGGAAACCTGGTGGAGGGGCTGGATTTCCATCGCTTCTACTTTGAAAACTGTAAGATGCAATGTGTACCTGTATTCTAATTTCTAGCAATAAAAAAAGCAAAATTCCAGTTAGCTTCTTCCTAATGCTATTTGACCTCAAGATTTTTTTGATGCTGGCTGAATATCAGTAGCTATGGAATCCTGTTTCAGCCACTGAATTAATAAATTTGACTTTTTTTCTAGCAATTGCTTGTAGTAAACTCACAATTGCGTGACTTTATTTCCCAGAATTGTGTGTTTACATCTTGCAATTCTGACTTTATAACTTGCAATTGAGAGTTTGTCTCGCAATTTTGTCTTTATTTCTCAGGTTTATGATTTTATATCTCACAATTCTGACTTTCTAAAGGATTGCGAGATATAAACTCACAATTGTGAGAAAATCATCAGAATTGTGAAAAAGATTTTCAGTGCTTAGCATTGTATTTCCTACTGGTGTCAAACACTGATTTATATGAGACCAGGCATGGTTTTTATGCAGAAAATATGCAAATAGTGGATATTGTCTGATCCAAAATATGTGTACAGTGTACATTTTATGACATCCTTATACCTTAGTCATAAAATGAAAAGGTGTCATGCCTCGTACTAAAAGGCATCAGTCATTAAATTGATGTCTTTTTGTCTGATATCTTCTAATCTGAGTATGTTTAGGCTGATGCTTTTTAATGTGAGTCCGTTTCGCCCGATAAATTATATGTTGCATTGTGTTTTAGCATACACAATACAATACAATACAATACAAAAGAAATCACTGATAAAATGTTAGCAATGGATTAAAAAGAAACTACAAGTGACATATTGAGTGATGTATGGGTACTTTTCTGCCAGGACATTATCCTGCATGTGTATAAAATAAGGACTTCAGTGTTGTACAAATCGTATTTAAAGGTAAACTACAGTCATCGACAGATTGTGTGCATATATTAGTTTATCAGTTTCTATTGGTCATATGATTTGTTCTTTAAAAATATGTGGAATGCAAAAATTGTCTGAGAGGCGGCACATGGTAGCTCTCTATCCCAACTAAAATAATAAAATATTCTAAGAATATTTTGCTATTGTTTCAGTTAAGTTCTCTAAACACTCTGAACATTTTTATTTGCTTTAAAAACAATCTAAATGTCAGAGGAAATTAACAGAATGTTCCTATTTTTTCTTTTTTATTTCATTTTCTTTTTATTTATTTCATTTTGCAAACATGTGAATTAATTTGGAATCTTCTCAAAACAAATAGTAAATGGTAACATGTAAAAAACATTTAATTAAATAACTAAATGGTTTCCAAAAAAAATGTTTTATGAATGATGTTTTCTTGCCCTAACATTTTGAGTACATTCTTCAAGATCCGCTTATTGTAAACAAACAGAAATTTTGCTCATTACTTTGAGAAAACCATGCTAGACTGTCCCCGTCTGCAAGGATTGCAGCACCTCTACAGCAACCTAGAGATATTTTTGTGAAAAGTTGATTTTTTATTATTTTTTTAACAGTGTGGTCGAAGAACAGCAAGCCGGTTCACACCACCATCCTGAACCCCCACATCCACCTGATCGGCGAGGACGCGGCCTGCATCGCCTACATTCGTATCACACAGTATCTGGACACAAATGGAATGCCATGCACTGCCCAGTCAGAGGAGACACGGATCTGGCATCGTAAAGATGGCAAGTGGCAGATAGTCCACTTCCATCGCTCAGGCTCTCCGTCTGCCATCACTAAATAAGAGAGTCAGGTAACGAATCTAACACTGAATTATTATTGTTTATTATTATAGGTGAATTTGATGGTTGCAGAGGCACATGCAGCAATCAATAAATGTAACAATATTTATTCAAATGTTACACTGTTTTACATTAGAAAATTAAAGGGTTAGTTCACCCCAAAATGAAGATTCTGTCATTAATTACTCACCTCATGTCGTGCTAAACCCTTAAGACTTTCGTTCATCTTCTGAACACAAATTAAGATATTTTGATGAGATCAGAGAGGCATCTGTCCCTCCATAGACAGCAATACAACTGAAATGATCCAGATCCAGAAACGTAGTAAAAACATCGGTAAAACAGTCCATGTGACATCAGTGGCTCAACTTCAGTTTTGCGACACTAGAAGAATACTTTTTTTGTGTGCAAAGAAAACAAAAATAACAATTTACTCAACCATTCTTCTCCCCTGACTTACGTCTTACGCCATTTTGGAGATTGCTTAAGAACGTATTTGACATAATCAGCATTGCTTTCAAAGTCTGCGCATGAACGTAGGTGTTGTTAACCCTTCGGGTAAAGCGTGTGTATGCGTTGTGATACTCTCTGAAATGGCGGAAGACATAACTCAGTGGAGAAGAGTGGTTGAGGAAATTATGTTATTTTTGTTTTAGGGTTAGGGTTATTCGTATTTGTATAAATTAACCACCTCGTAAAATACAATTTGCCGTGAGACTGGGTTGGTTTGGAACGACATGAGGGTGAGTAATTAATGACAGAATTTTAATTTTGGGGTGATCTAACCCTTTAAGACTAGCTTTTTGCAATTTATGGGACCATTTTTTTTTTTTGCCAAACTCCTCACAGAGCGCTGGCTAAACTGTAAATAATTTTTCAAGTAGTCAGCCCAATCTTACGGCAAATCGTATATATTTTACAAGGTGGCTAATTCGTATAAATTTGTATGACCTCACTCGTACGAGCAGACAGTATCGACTGCTCACAGCAGTCATCAATACACCGACTCAGGATTGCTCCAGAGACTGACTCTGAGCCAAACAGTCTCTATCAAACCAACCATCATACTGTCATTTAAACTTTTTTTAATAGAAGAAAAAGCATGCTGGAAGTATGTTGGACTTTTTGAAAATAGCCAATGCTCAGAGATTTACAGTAAATAAATTTTACTGTGGTAGCTACCATGAAAATGTATTAGGTGCTCATTTGCATTATTTACGGGAATTTCATTGTTTTTTTATTTAAATAACTCATTAGTTAACAGACAACTTTCTGTAATTTTTAATAATGGTTGTCATTTACGATATACAATACAAAACCTTGTTATTAGCAACTTATAGTTCACGCCATCAAACAGATAATTAAAATTACTTAAAATTAGTGTGTACACAACACTGAGTTTGACACAAATAGGTTATTTGAACAGATAAAAAAAAATAAACAGATAAAACATTAATTTTCTGTTTGGCTGAGTAACATAAGGTGCATTTGTAATACACATTAACAATGTATAATTAATGTAAAGTGTGCCAGATGTAGCCGTGCTGCCTAATTCATGCCAAATATACTAGTTAATATTTAAAGTGGATCAAAACCTATTGTTAAATTTGTCTTTAAACCTAAAAACCGAAATGAATTCTTGTCTTATGACATCTTTGATGAACTTTTTGGATCCACTTCAAATGTTTACTAGTCCCAGGACAGGTTGATATTTAAAGGGGACCTAAAACAGGCAGATTTGGCCAATCTCATGTTAATCTTGAGTACCTGTAGAGTAGTACTTCATCAATTCATATCTTCAAAAAGTCTTCATTTTTATCACATTTATAAAAGAAAGATACGATTCTCTTTGGAAAAAGCTGAGCTCCTGGAGGCGTGCTGTGTGGGCGGAGCTAAAGAGTGACGAGCACTTGAGCACGATCACACAGACATGATGCCGTTTCACTTACCGTCTGCAGTTCTGAATCATGACCGGGATGTTTTATAGCTGGGACCGCTCCATCTTTCAGTATCAAACGATGTGCAAATCCAGCGTCGAACTAGGCCTTGCTTATAAAACATTCTCAACACACTTGTGAAACTCTGTTGCTGACCCGGAAAAACAAAGGGCATCCACTATTCACTTAACGCTGGGTTCTTCTGTAAAGCTTATCTTTCCCCTGCAACCAAAAACACACTTCTTTGGAAACATAGGTCTACTTCCCGTGCGAGTCCCGTGAAGTGCAGCTGAATGAAACGTATTGATCAGGCAAGCTCTCTGGTCTATGCCATGCGTATCACGAGAATCCAACTTTTAACAGTGTAAACAACTCTGAATGCACGAAAGTCCATGTTAGCCCTCCTTTAAAGAAGAAGAAAAAAAAACTGTACATCCAAAATACGTTTTCAATACTCAAATATATGTTTTTAGGGAAACCTGTTTTAGAGAAACCACAATGCCATTTAATATCATTTTAATATCTTTATCTTCTGGTGGGAGTCTATTCCAGTCATGGGTTCATCTAAAGCCATAAGATAACTTGGGGAAATTGTTTAATTGTTTAACTGTTTGATAACAGTAATTATATATTGAATCTCTTGTCTTGTGTCGCTGGTGGTGAAGAAATTACACATTTTTGCTGAATAATATTTGTGAACACACTGTACAATTCCAGTCCTGGAGATCTCCATTCCAAATCAGACTCACTGTAAAAATCGGACTTTCTTGAAAAAGACAAACAAGCTGTATTTGATCAAGCACGAAGCTCCAGGACTGGAATTTTCTAACACGCTTATACTCATACAAAATATTCATCTTGCTCTGTAACATTTTGCATACTGACCTTACTTTATTTTTCCATCCTAGCTGAACATACCAGAGTTGCAGGATCACTGGCTTGAGGATGTACAAGCTCCCAGCTTCTCATCTCATTCCTTGAACTTCATTGGCCCTCTGCTTTACGGTGTCATCACATTCACATTAGCATTTATTCTCATTGCTCAGAACACTTCTTTATGGATAAACTATGATGAAGCCGCTGTTGCAACCCTGCTGCGTGGTATCAATGTTTTTTTTGTTTGTTTTTTTAGCATCTTGGTTATGTTTACAAAATTAGCCACCATATTTTTGACCATAAGTGCTACATTTGCAGGTATTTGACACAAATGAGATATTTGGGAAATGACAACATTCCAAAAGAGATCCTGTTTCCTGTTTCATAAAAACATGGATACCTAGATTTTTTTTTTTTTTTTTTCAAACGGTCAGACATTAACTAGTCTTTCAATTTCTCTGTAATAAACCCGAATGTAATCTGACTGAAATGGGTGTTTATATATTCGAAATAAATTAGAACTGCTAGGTAAGAATATAGCTAGTAATGACTTTTCCTGTGAATGTCGCTGGACAGATATCAACACAGCTTGCCTGATTTCCAGACAATCGCCATTGAACATTTTCTACTGAGTTTAGCAAAGCACATTAAACAGCAGTGAATTTCAGTATACGTTTAGCCCTTGAAATCAAAGCTGCATCTATGGCACAAAAACACACACACAATCCAATGAACCCACAAGATCCGCACTGCAAGAACAGATGGATCAAGGGGGCTGAGCAACCCACTCAATGAACTGTTGCTTAAAGTTAAAGCCGGTGCTGATGGTGGCATGCGAGAGCTTCTTTCTTTCAGCCGTACAGGGTTTTTGAGATCCGGGTCTGGTGTGGTGTGCTCAGAGCACTTTGACAAAGTTCTTCCAGTAGAGCTGGTGTATTTGTTCTTCCTTTTGTATTTAGGATTCAGGGATTTTTTCTTTTTACTGCAAAAGGAAGTCTCTTGAAAAAGCTCTCGAGGGTGTGTTTGATGTCTGGGCTTAACTTCTATTCAAATTCAATGGAAGCGCGATGCTGGAGAGAGAAAGAGAGAGCTTTCAATAATCAGCGTTGATGTGTTTATCTACTGATGTCTTTTTAAGATGCTCTATTTGCTTGATCAGTCTTACGGTGACGCGAACAATCAAAGCTATTCAAAGGAGAAAGTGGACATTGCTAACTCTATACAGTGATGCTCAGAAAGACCTAGCATTTTAACTTGTTGATATTGTATTCAAATATATTGCTGGTGGATATCTGTTATTTACAGAGTGACTGCTATTCAGATCGATCTCTGTCTTACCTAAACATTTGTAAGGTATATTAAAATGTTTTTTGCATCTTATATGCACAGATTAATGATAATGTGTGTTCAGATTTACTAAACCAGTTACATTTTTATTAGTAAAACTGTATGAGCTTAGTCAGATTTGTCAAATATTGCTTCTTGACTCTTAGTATTTATTTTGTAAAGCAAGAATGTTACCGTGATGATTGTATGCACGATTTTTTTTGTTGTTTGATTCATTTTAATAAACATTTTGCCATGGCTGTATAAACGCTGCTACTCATCCGGTTGGATCACTGCCGTCAACCAACTGTAAACTTTACCATTCTTTTTCTGGTGATATTTAAACATTTACTTGTGACACATTTGACGAAGATCCGTTCTCAATATTGAATTAATATTCAATTGTCATTACAGAACCAAAGTCTTTTTTTCCTCCCATTTAACTACTTAGAAAGACATTTAGAATTGAAAGAAATAAAATGCATGGAAACCTTTTCTATGTCTTCTAGTAACGTGGTTCATTGTAAACGGCTCCTGAAAGAGAGTTGCTTTGTGGCCTCTTTGATGTTTTTGTCTTCTTTATCGTTTCAGCACAGTGTCCGAAAGGCCTAACAGCATCTTTTGATAGTTTTTGACGTATATGCTGTGTTTTGTTGAGGCATGCTGTTTTTATTGTCAAAAAGTGGGTGGGTACGATATTGTTTTCTGAGTAAAATGTACTTTTTTGCAGTTTGGCTCTAATGCAACCGGGCTTATAAATAAAAGTGCTTTACAAAGTATTGTAGTTGTCAGTGTGTGTTTATTGCTTAAAAATTGTTTTTATTTCTTTTTAACTTGAATGTTAGTTATTTTGTCCTTATATATATATATTGGAATACATATAATGATGTTGTAAATCTTGCATGCTTTTCAGTTCGGTCTCTTTAATGAAGTCACTTCACAAATTATTGCAAATCAAATCAAATCAAAAACACATTAAAATACTATTAAATAAAATAAAACAAATAAAGGTTTTAGAAGTTTAACTTTATTATTATGAAGAATGCACTAAAATACTATAAAATTTTACTGTCAAAAACATGTTTTACTCTTCAGTCATGTGAAAATCAAAGCCATAATCTTGGTTGGTTGTGTTCAAACACAACAGATAAAATTTGTTTTCTGTTGAAAGAAAGTATTATACATAAATTAATGATCAAGCAGTATTAAACGATGTGGTAGTCAGAGGTGGGTTAGTCTCGCGTAGCCAGACCTTCAGACTGACGGCTGAAGGTCTGGAATTCATAGCAGCTTTCTTTGGCCAAGGCCCGCAGTTCCCACAGTTCGTTTTGTTCAGCGTCACGTTTCGGGCCGTGGAAATGTCCCCTCAAAAACAGACAGGCGTGCAACAAGTCAGTCAGCATAGAAAATCAAAGAAGGAGAAGAAAACAAGCAGTAAGTCCTTGATCTGTTCGTGCACGTATAACAACAATGGTGTCTATGCCATGAACCTCGCATACTTTTGAGAATTCAACGTTTAGCTGATCTTGATAAATGCTCATAGTCACTCATGTAAACACGACAGTTTTTCTTCCGCAATCACACGTCTGCGCTTTGTTTCCCGGCGGACCAAAAATAAACGCGACACTCGTGTCCCCCGGAAATCCGATAAAATTCAACCAATCAGATGACGACTTCGACATTCCTGAAGTGTTTCCAGTTAAGTGTACCATATGCATCAGACGTTTAGCCAACGTTCCGTGGGCGTCATCGTAATTACTCATAATTAATAATAGCAATTACATTTTCAAGGGAATGATCAGATTTGATTTTCTAGTGTGTGTGTGTGTATATATGTAAATATATATATACAGTGGGTACGGAAAAGTATTCAGACCCTCTTAAATTTTTCACTCTTTGTTATATTGCAGCCATTTGCTAAAATCATTTGTAATTTTTTCCCTCTTACTTTTTTCCCCTTTTTTTTTGCTCTTACTTAAGTAACTATTCAGACTATTACTTTTACTTGAGTAAATATTTCTATAAGTACTTTTGCTTGAGTACAGTTTTTGAGTACTCTACCCACCTCTGGGTAGACGAAACATCACACATTGTTTAAGGTGAGTCTGAGGAGGCAAGAAAAATGTGTTTCCAAACAGAAACAGTAGGCACTATTAACAAGGTTAACAGTGAAAATGTTATATGTCCATTGCCTAGTGCCCTGAAATATAGCATGCATTGTCTCATATTGGAACAAACTGTCTGTGTAATGCCTAATTTATTGCAAAAGGTACCCTATAATGCTGAAACCCCAACAACTGCAACATATGTGTGTGCGCATGGAAGTATATATATATATATATATATATATATATATATTTACACACAATAATTATTAAACATTTTAAGTGTCGTGGCCTAAATGTTTTTGTACATGGAATGCATTTACACTGAAAAAGGCTTTTACTTTTGTAGTTTTGAGCTATGGTTTATGTATACATAATATCTACAGCAGTTTGAGGCTAGTTTCCCCCCCTATTTTATTGCATATTATCATGGACACATTTTTTAAGATAACATCCAAGGGCAGACACTGACATGTCTAATACCAGATAGTAGGCCTATATATAATCTGCACAATTGGCTGAAATATTTCAATCACGCCTGTTTTAAAAGCAGAATTTTATATACAGTAGTAACACTTCATACCTACAGTATTTTCAGTTTATATTATTTTCCATTTTTGATGAAGAAAAATAAAGAGACTTTTTCCCAGCACTAATCTACCAAAAAAAAATAACTAGATGATTTATATGGGAATGGGCATATTTTTAAAGGTGGATTATACAAAACTTTACATAAGTTAACACAAATCACTTTGGCAACTTCTATAATGCAGCATGTGTTTTGGTACAGTCCTCATGAGCCTGGTTCAGGGAGGTTGTTTAGTTCTGGGTTCAGGCTCCGAGCTTCAGCGATCAGACGCTTGACTCCCACCATCCACTGACTGACTTCAGCAACATGGTCCACAATCAGGCCTCTGTGGATCTCATCAGCTGCATCCCAATTTTTTCTTTTCAGGTCTGAAACAAAGCACATCTTGCATGTTTTTCTGTCCCAGTTTGCCTCTGGATTACGGTAATATTAGTGTTGTAAATAATGTTCAGTTTCCTGCACAGACCAATCAATTCACTTCATAAGACTACAATAAATCAATAACCAGGAGCCACATGTATTGTTTTTGTCTTGCCTGCATATGCCAAGCCCTTGTGTACAGCATGTTGTGCTTTGACTGTCATGCTTAGTGGCAACACTGTTATGTTCTGGTCTGGTGATAAACAAACTCCTTTTGCAATACTTTCTGACAGAACCAGTGCGTGTGAAAGCAAACAACGACTCTGAAGACTCACCTTGGGACAATCTGTGCATCCTATGTTTAACCAAAGGAGAAAGTTTTCCACTCTTCCACATGTCCTCAAAAAGCTTCAGACGTCTTTCCACATCATCACAAATCTGTTTCTAAAAAAAAAAACGACACACAAGGCATCAACAGGAATATATATTTCCATTTCTCCACTCTGACAAGTAAAAATAAATATAACGGCAAGAAAAAAATGGTATAATTAACTATAATATTCAATTACAATTAGATCCATTAGTTCCATTTAGTGTTACATATTATCACTGAGATGTTTTGATTTATATTGTAATGTTTTTTGCTTTTGTTTAATTAAAATCTTAATAGTAAACCTTAATAGTAAACCTATTGTGTGTTTTTGTCATTTTATTTATTTTTTAGTTGTTTTAAAATATATCTTATTTTATACATACTTAATTTTTTTGTTATTTTAGTACAGAAATTTAAATTAAATGAAAATTAGGAATGTTGCCTTGTTAACTACTTTTAATATTTTATTTTACTTCAACTAATATTTATATTATTGTTACAAGTAACAATGGTTTTATTTAAATTGTAATAACCCTTGTTCTATTTAGTTATAATAATATCTTTAGTGTAAAAGGGGTTGTTTTATATTGTTAAAACCTTAAAAGTCCTTATTTTGAAACTGCAAAACCATAAATATTTTTTGCTTGTTTCACGTCGTAATGCTTTTTTTATAATGTCTGTTTTCTCTTGAACTTTATTTTCAACCAGTTTCAACATTTTAACATCTACTTTACCTTTACAGCATGTCTGCATGCGCTCAGCGCTCCATAAAGTGGTTCTTGCACATCCTCAAAGGATGGCTCTGTCTCCAGCTCTACCGCTTCCATCTTTCCGTCTGAGGGAGTTTTGGGACACACAGAGGGTGGTGTGCTGCTGTCCATCGGAGGAGGATTCATTCCTCGGGGCGGTGTTGGCATCGCCTCTGCTGGGGATTGATCTGATCCAGAACCTACAGCCAGAAAATAAACCACTTATAATTAATTTTGTGTTCATATAAATAAGTTATAACATCACAGATGAATTACACTTAAAATCACTTTATGCATCTGTTACTTTCATCTTTGCACTTGCAGCTTTAATATTTAATACCCATTTTCTGTGGTAGACACATTTATGGATGCTAACATATTTCCAATTTCAAAATTCACCCATAAGGAGGCCATATAATAAGCTAATTTACATTTTTGCTAATATTCTGAACTAGAAAAAAAAATCTTCTCCAGAGCTTAACATTTAACAGTGAGATGTGCTTGACCTGTGAATTGGGGAGCATGCACCCTCTTATTGAGAATATTTCGCTTCGGTCCTCCTGAATCCTTCTGTAAGCCATATGAAAACTGCGGTGGGTCGTTCCACCCGTGCTCCTGATTACCTGCACAGAAAGCAACATTATGAGTGAGCGCAGATCTTTTCATAGCATATCTATGCTTTCTAAAGGTGTGCAGGATGATTATAAGGGGTTTAGAGTTTTCTTGACTAAATCTATAAGTTATTTCTCCACTCCACCCTCCCTCAGTGATCAAAAAGGTTCCTTTGTAGACAACAGAGTGAAAATATGATGCTGATCCAGGTTTCTCATAACCGTGAATCCTAAGTGCATTTATGCTTCCAGCTGGTAGGTAATGTGTGTAAAACGGCTCTGAATCGTGTGTGAAATCAGCCAATGAAATGGGACGTCATGGCGGGTGACGTCACTGGCCAGGAAGCATAAAAGCACGTGGAATGCTGACAGCTTCAGCTTTCTGTCATTCAGCGAAGCGCTCTGTGTTGCTTGTGTGTTTGTCTTAGCTTAAAAGTGTCTCTGTCAAAAAATAAAAGAAAAATGTCAAAATCAAGACAAAAGAAAAGGGGTGAGGGCGACTCACAATACAGAGTGTGTGTGCCACTGTGCAAACGTTATATTTTGCCGGACAACACACATACTGTTTGTGTAGTTTGCTTGGGAGCGAAGCACGCAGATGCAGCTCTTCAGGATAATGAGGAGAGCTGCGGGCATTGTGAGAGAATGCCGCTGCATGTGCTTCTGCTACTTCCCCTCGTCAGGGCGGCGTAGCGCTACTTCTCTCTTCATCTTAGGATGAAGAGATGGAGGGCGCAGGGGAGACTGCGGTCTCCTCCTCACCCCAGTACGAGGAGCTCTTGGAGGTGGTTACTCGGGCTGTAGTAAAGTTAAATATTGACTGGCCAGCCGAGGTGAAAACTGAGCCGCGCCGCAGTAAACTTAATGAGAGGTTTCTGCATGCGCGGCAGCCACCTTCAAGAAGGAGCCTGCCATTCTTCCCCGATCTCCACACCGAGGTGTCAAGATCGTGGAGGAAGCCATTCTCAGCCCGCCTCTTCGTCCCCGCGTCTGATTGCTACGGCAATATAGTGGGGATGAATGAGCGCGGTTATAAGACTCGGGTAGAGCAGACGCTTGCGAGCCATCCCTCTCCCGCTGCTGCATCATCTTTGAAGGCTCCGTCCCTGCCCTCCAAGCTGTTGAGAACAACATCTTCGCTGGTGGGCAGGGGGTACTCGGCAGCGGGTCAGGCTGGTGCGTGTCTGCACACTATGGGAGTGTTACAGGCGTACCAAGCCGACCTGCTGAGAGAGTTGGACGAAGGCGAGCAGGAGAACCGCTGACCTCTCGCTGCGTGCCACCAAGGAGACCGCCCGAACGATCAGCAGGTCGATGGCAGCTATGGTGACCGCAGAGAGGCATCTATGGCTGACTCTGTCCGATGTAAAGAAAAGGACAGAGTCTGCCTGATGGACGCCCCGCTTGTGCCTCAGGGCCTGCTCAGTGACGCTGTAAACACAGTGGTCGACAGGCACCAGGAGGCACGTAAACAGGCGGCGGCATTTCAGTGGTATCTTCCTCGCCGCTCTCCAACTCATGAGGCTGCTAGGCAGGAGCAGCCTCACCCGAGTACTCGCTCTTCGTACAGAGAGACACAAAAACAGAGTGTTGCTACGAGAGCCCCTCCCTAACATCAGGGGGGTTGGCAACGCTTTGTAGCGGGGCCCTCCAAGAAAAGGAAAGACCTGAGGGTAGTCCTACAGGAAAGGAGGGCCCCGCAGAAAAAAAAGAAGAAGCCCTGAGATAAGTGTTTCAGGGCTTCAGAGGGCAGCCCCCTCCGGGAAACAGCGGGGTCTACCGCATCACTCCAGTTCCATCTCGAGAGGCTGGTTCCCTTAGTAGACCATTTCGCAGCGTGGAAACTACTGCCAAATGTGTCTCAATGGGTCCTGCACACTGTCGAAAAAGGATACAGAATCCAGTTTGGACGGTCTCCGCCTCAATTCGTGGGCGTTCTGCCCACACTAGTGGGTACAGAGCAGGCTCTGGTGATGAAACAAGAAGTAGAAACTCTTCTGAGGAAGGAGGCCATCGAGATGGTCCCTCCTCATGAGAAGGAGTGCGGGTTCTACAGCTGCTACTTCATAGTGCCAAAGAAGGATGGAGGGCTGAGGCTCATTTTAGATCTCAGGCTATTGAACCGCTCAGTAAAAAAACTGAAGTTCAGAATGCTCACTGTAAAGCAGGTCGTGTCACAAATCAGGTCCGAGGACTGGTTTGTCACGATAGATTTAAAAGACGTGTACTTTCACGTATCAATCCATCCTTCTCACAGGAAGTTCCTGAGGTTCGCTTTCGGGGGCAAAGCATACCAATATCGGGTTCTCCCCTTCGGCCTTGCACTCTCGCCCCGTACGTTTACGAACTGTGCCCTGCGACTACAGGGCATCCGCATACTGAATTACATCGACGACTGGCTGATCCTAGCACAGTCGCTGAGCGAAGCGAGCAGAAATCTAGATGTCGTTATCGCTCATATGAAACGTCTGGGGCTGAGACTGAACGCCAAGAAAAGTGTCCTTTCTCCAGCTCAGAGAACCACTTATCTAGGCGTGGTGTGGGATTCGACCACGATGCAGGCTCGAATGACACCTGCTCGGATCGAGTCGATCCTCACTGCAGTCGCAAGATTAAAAGAAGGCTGGTCACTCACTGTCAAGCAGTTTCAAAGACTGCTGGGCCTGATGGCAGCTGCGTCCAACGTCATACCTATTGGCCTGCTGTACATGAGACCCCTACAGTGGTGGCTCAGGAACAAAGGTGTATCCCCGAGGGGAAATCCCCTTCACATGATCAAAGTGTCACGCCGAGCAGTACGTGCCTTAGAAATGTGGAGGAAACCTTGGTTCCTATATCAGGGCCCAGTGCTGGGAGCTCCAACTCGCCGCATAACGCTAGCGAAGGATGTGTCCCTCACCGGTTGGGGAGCGTTCATGAGTGGCCGCTCGGCGGAGAGGTCGCCATCTCATGCTGGCTGTGTTTCGAGCACCCAAACACTTTCTCACAGACGTAAGAGATCAACATGTGTTGGTGCGCAACGACAACACGTCAGTGGTCTCTTACATCAACCACCAAGGAGGTCTGCGTTTGTGCCCCTTGTACAAGCTGGCGCACCAGATCCTTGTGTGGGCCCGGGACAGATCCCTCTACTGAGAGCCATCTACATTCCCGGGCATCAAAACATAGGAGCAGACATCCTGTCGAGACAAGGGATGAGGCCAGGGGAACGTACCTCTCATCAAGTTTACTGCGGCGCGGCTCAGTTTTCACCTCGGCTGGCCAGTCAATATTTAACTTTACTACAGCACGAGTAACCACCTCCAAGAGCTCCTCGTACTGGGGTGAGGAGGAGACCGCAGTCTCCCCTGCGCCCTCCATCTCTTCATCCTAAGATGAAGAGAGAAGTAGCGCTACGCCGCCCTGACAAGGGGAAGTAGCAGATCTGGAGAGTATTTTGGACCTCTGCCCCTCTGGTACTCTCTAGTTCATCCAGCTCCACTGGGGCTGGATGCCATGGTACAGAAGTGGCTGAGGCTTCATCTGTACGCCTTTCCCCCGATCGCTCTGCTCCCAGGAGTTCTGGAGAGAACGCGCCGGGACGCGGTCAGTCTACTACTGGTAGCGCCGTTCTGGCCGGGCCGAGTATGGTTCTCGGACCTGACGTCCCTTTTAGACGGCTCCCCATGGGAGTTTCCGATCAGGAGGGACCTCCTCTCACAGGCAGGGGCACTATCGTGCACCCTCACCTAGAGTTGTGGAATCTGAGAGTGTGGCCCCTGAGGGGGCACAACTCTTACCCGCAGGTCTCTCAGCCGAGGTTGTTGAGACCATTCTCCAGTCCAGAGCTCCATCCACGAGGAAACTATATGCCCAAAAATGGAAGTTGTTCACTTCTTGGTGTAGAGAACGCCGGCAGGACCCAGTTAACTACCCAGTCGGTACAGTACTGGAGTTTCTGCAGGTTAGATTCTCTACTGGGGTCACCCACTCCACCCTGAAGGTTTATGTGGCAGCAATATCGGCTTACCACGCCTCTCTCGGTGGACACACAGTGGGTAAAGTACCCTTGGTCATACGTTTCCTCCGCGGTGCAGTTTATGACCACCAGTACGTTCCCGGGTTCCGACCTGGGACCTGGCTGTCGTGTTAGAGGCCCTCTGTGGGCCGCCCTTTGAGCCCATAGAGGAGATCTCTGATCGTCTGTTGACAATCAAGACCACACTTTTGCTAGCATTGTGTTCTCTGAGGAGAGTAGGTGACCTTCAGGCCCTCTCAGTGGCCCCTTCCCATCTCGACTTTGCGCCCGGCATGGCCAAAGCCTTCCTGTACCCGCGAGCGGGTTAGAGTCCCAAGGTACCTACGGTCACACCTCAGCCTGTCGTACTACAGGCCTTCAATCCTCCTCCCTTCAGGGAGCCTGGTGAGCAGAAGCTAAATTGTATGTGTCCAGTGCGAGCACTGGACGCGTACGTCCACAGAGCTGCCATGTGGAGAAAGTCAGAGCAGTTGCTCGTATGCTTTGGTCTCCCCAAGAAGGGGTGTCCGGCGACCAAGCAGACTTTAAGCCGCTGGATAGTGGATGCCATTAATTTGTCATACGAGTCCTCTGGTCTCCCGCTGAGGCTAGGAGTCAGAGCACACTCGACACGAGGTGTGGCGGCCTCGAAGGCCCTGCTAGCAGGGGTCTCCATGGCTGACATTTGTGACGCTGCAGGGTGGTCCACCCCCCACACATTTGTCCGCTTTTACGGACTGGATCTCCGAGCCACTCCTGGCTCATCTGTTCTCTCGTCTTAGCTGTGCACAAACACACACTAGACAGGGATTTGAAAGTCTGGGGGTGTGGGTATCTCGTTCCCATAGCGTCTCATCAACGCGGCTTGAGTTCCTGAAGAGGAACGTCTCAAGGTTACGTATGTAACCCTAGTTCCTCGAAGGAACGAGATGCCGCGACTCGAAACCACACTTTCGGCATCCCCTGCTGGCGCTCCGCTGCATGACAGGAGCTGAAGCCGGCAGCATTCCACGTGCTTTTATGCTTCCTGGCCAGTGACGTCACCCGCCATGACATCCCAACATTTCATTGGCTGATTTCACACACGATTCAGAGCCGTCACGCTGGAGGTGTTCCCATAGCGTTTCATCGACGTGGCATCTCGTTCCTTCGAGGAACTAGGGTTACATACGTAACCTTGAGACGATTTTTCTATTATGCCAAAAATCATTAGGATATTAAGTAAAGATCATGTTCCATGAAAATATTTTGTAAATGTCCTACCATAAATATATCAAAACTTAATTTCTGATTAGTAATATGCATTGCTAAGAACTTCACTGGACAACTTTAAAGGCAATTTTCTTACTTTTTTGAATTTTTCAAATAGTTTTATCTTGACCAAATACTGTCCAATCCTAACTGACATCAATGGAAAGCTTATTTATTCAGTTTTCAGATGATGGAGAAATCTCAATTTCAACAAATATACTCTTATGACTGGATTTGTGGTACAGGGTCACATATAATAAATATATGATGTAAACAGTGAGGCTCAATATGAAATAGGTTTGTGAAAATGAAAAGATATTTAGCTTCAACATCTACTAAAATATATTCAAACATGTTTTTTTAGGGGCAAGAAAATAAACTTCAGATTTTACAGTTGTCTACATTTAGGAAAAAGGCAAATATGGATGGAATAGTCTACTAGAGGACTAGAGGTCAAAATTATTTAATTTAGATGGTATATATTTATATATATATA
>JAUMHE010000077.1:11603107-11616256 GCA_032359235.1 Enteromius mattozi
TGGGATTGTGGAGAGTGTAATCATGATCCATGATATGGAAATGCACAATAAATAACTACCACTTCCGCATTTGTCCACGCGTGTTGCCGTAGTATTCATAGGTGGAAACCGAGGATAGCGCGGATATTGCGTCATTGATAGGCGACAGTGAACAGGGACGGTTCATTATTTAAATCTGGAATTTCTTTGAATTTACAAATCCTACAGAACTTTTAGATAACGGAAGTATAAACTGCATGAAATATTATAACACTGTGCAAGTGGTTTTTGGATATTTTATTACAAAAATCTTACATATTGTGCCTTTAATATAAAAAAAAAAATGGAATATATTTTTTTCTTATATCAGTAAATTTAAGGGTGAGTTTAAAACAAGTTTGTTAAAAAGTTATCTAAAAGAAGTAAGAATACATCACATAAAATAATTAACCTAGACTACATTACTAACTACAATTTTCATGGTGTAATCTATAGTCAGTAGCACATCCATAATGTTATAAATGTGTTAACGGAAGGTTAAAAGGGTTATTCTGGAAAAAAAAAATCATATAAGAAAACTGATTATATTTTACTTGCTGTTAGAACAGTGTAAATGATGGTAACAGTGTGCCTCACCTGACTGGATTGCTTTGGTAGTAACTTTGCAATAAGTTCTCTGATGTTGGCAAAAGTCGGACGCAGAGTTGGTTCCAGGCTCCAACACATTTTCATTATTGTGTACCTACAGGAGATCAAGACACTTACTATATATACATTTGCTTATCATTTATTGTTTCTTTCTCAAAATTTTACAAATGTTTTTAAACTCACATTTCTTGAGGGGCAAAATCTGGCTGTGGCATGTGATAACCGTCTTTTATCATCTTATAAAACTGTGCATCAATCACAACATTGGGATAAGGACTCATACCTAAAAACAGAAAACACAATAACACCAACAAAATGCATTCAGTCTATCTTATTGATATATTTTTTGAGTTATCTCCTCTCTCATGTACTTTTTCTTAAATTAGGGTGACCATACGTGCCATTTTTCCTGGCCAGGATTTCTATATTGCTTTGATTTGTACCTCAAGAGCATTTCGAAAACATAAGGAACTGATGTCATACCGATCCTTCTGCACACGCAAACCAAGCCAAAACCTATATCCTTAAAGAAATCCTGGCCAGAACACGTCTGGGAAAAATGGCACGTATGGTCACCCTACTGTATGTTAAATAGCTTAAACAAGTCAGTTCACGTACCCAAGGAAAAGATCTCCCACAAAAGCACACCATATGACCAGACATCGCTCTGTACCGTGTAAAGACATTCAAATATGCTTTCAGGTGACATCCATTTTACTGGAAGCCGTGCCTGCAGAACCAATACAACACAACGTAAAAGAAGGGATAATATTTTTGATGAAATGACTTGTAGAAATATCTACAAACCGGTACTCTGAACACAGTTTTTTTTTCTATTCATTTATTTACCTGTATGGCCATATTTGTGGGTTCTGTGTTTATGTATGTGTGTGTATATATATATATATATATATATATATGTGTGTGTGTGTGTGTATGTGTATATTTTTTTCATTTGAACTAAAGCCTGAAGCCCATTTCTTCTATGAGACAAAAAAATAAACTGCGACAAAGGTATTTGTGACTTTTTTCCTGAGATTAAAAAAAACAAAAAGTCAGAATTGCAAGATATAAACTCAGAATTTTCAAAAATGTGAGTTATAAAGCCAGAGTCGTGGGATGTAATATTGCATATATTATATAGAATATCCCGCAATTCTGACTTTGTAACATGCAACTCCTTACAAAAAAGTTTATTTATGTGTGCATTTAGTATACTTCTTTTAGGTTTAGTCTACTTTTTATGCATTTAAATGGGCTTTATGCATTTCCCAGAAATATACTTAAAATGACATTTAGGTATACTTGACTTATACTTAGAAAAATAAAATTTTCATAAAAACATTAGTGAAGAAACAACAGCATCAAAACAATAAAATTTGGACTGATGAAGAGGTAATAATGACTGACTTTATGAAACACATTCAAGTGTTTAAAACGAACTGTTTACAAGCAGATTAACTGTTCTTTCTTTTGATCTTTGTATGTTCAGATGTTGATTTAATAAAGTATATGCTAATTAATACCTAAATAGGGACATAGTAGTATACTTAAAGTATGGTGTAAAGTTCACTTAAAGAAAACTTATGAGTACACTTGCAGTATAAAACTACTAAACTAGTAGTTTACTGAGACTATACTTAAAAGGTGTACAAAAAATGCTACTACAAGTACCCAATTAGTAAACTATACCTATAAGTTAACTTTTAGTATAGTTGCAGTACAAGCTAAAAATATTGATGTAAACTGGTTGTGTACTCAAATTTTACTACTGTTATACTTAAAGTATACATAAAAGTTACCTTTATAACCTTTACCTTACCTTTATATACTAGAAAGTGGGCCAATTTAGTCCCAAGGAGTATAGAAATGGTACACTTACAAGTATACTACTAGTACACTGATATTTGTATACTTACTACATAAAGTATACTTAAAATATAATTGAACTTTATAAACAGAAATGCAAATTAAAAGACACGATTACACTTTTTCCTTTTTGTCTCAAAGCTTACATGCACTACAGCACAGTAATAGTCTTTATGTTAATTAGGCATATGTGCATGTGTGTGTGTTAGTGCCATATATCTATGAAAAGATTTGTTTGAATTTATTCAGTATTTTCATTCATTCAGAAGGCAGCAGAATGCACACTTACATTCTAATGTAAATTGTTAATATAAAGAGAATGCAAGAAAAAACAACTTACGTTCCCCTTTACTACATAATTCAAGTCATTCATGATGTCTCTTGCAAGGCCAAAATCACAGATCTTGACAACACGGCAGTCGGCCACAAGAATATTCCGTGCAGCCAAATCTCTGTGAATACACTGATCATAAACAGCATTAGGAAATTACAGGCTACCAAAAAAACACATCAAAATGTCCTCATAGTACTGTAAGGTTTGGTATCGTTTAAGAAAAAAACATTTTCATTCTGTCTTCACGGCAACTTTTAAGTGTAAAAAAAAATGCTGTAAAATTAGCATATACAACTTGGGCACTATATGACACTATATAGTCATATGATAGTTTTATGCAAGGAATAAATCAAATTCTGTTATAGTTGCAAAAAAATATAACATTTGGGTTTTTTCTTATTAAAAATAAATGTATAAGCCCAGCTAAGCCGACAAAAAGTAACACAATAGCTTTAGCACACTTACATATACACATATATAACTAAATTAGAAAATGAATTAAATATTTAAAACAAAGTATACAATATGCACAATAATAATAATACAACTCTCCATAAATAGTGCCTATATGCTACAAATACCCTAGTAAAAAAGTAATATATTTAAAATATGTTTATTTCATACTAAGTATAGTTCAAATCTATTAACATATTTCCTGACAGATAACTCAAGACCTACTGATATTAAAAATTTTAATTAAACTTTATTCGGAGTATTACTTGTGCACAATGCATATTTCTTATTAATAAGCCTAAAATGCGTGTTTATGTCACTTTTAATGAGGATTGTGTAATATTGCCCTTTAAATGCAAAACATTTACAGTGTACTTAAAGTATACTTGCAATAGTTCCACTTTAACACAATCATATATACAAGTACAAAATTAGTTGTTCCAGTTTAGCAGACTTGAAGTATAGTATACTAAAAGTACAATTGCATGGCATTTTATTAAGTACATAAATATGAAAATGTATTTGTAATATACTGAGCATCAAATAAGTATATTTATTTTTCACTAGGGTGGCACTGTATATAACCAAGGAACATTACATTTTTGGAGGATAGGAAGTCCATTCCCTTTGCCACTTGATAGGAGAATTTCAGTAAATCAATATTATCCAATGACAATGCATCCTTCCCTCCTTCATTACAAGATTCTGTTGAAACAGAGCAAAATTATCATTCTGAAATAGCTTCTTTACGGGAAATATTTAAAAGAGCATTACCTTGACTACTGTCTTTTGACATCTGTGCTGATTGTGCATCCTTGAAGCTCTCTGAGCCAGAGTAAGTCATCCTACAAGAAGAAGGAGTAAGTGATTGACAATAAATCACAGCACATTTAGCCACAGAAATATCAGCGAAGGTATATGACCCTGACATTAACATACCCTGTGGAATGGTTCTTTTGAACAGCCACATTCTTGTAGAGGTTTGAATCCTCTGGGAAACTCTGAACTCCCAAGATATTGTTCACAAATGTTTCTACTCGCTGGCGCAAGAAGTTGAGGAGGTCACCGTGACAGCAATACTCTGTGATCATCAGCATCGGTCCTACACCAGACCAGTCAAAGTCAAACTCAGAGATGAACCAACATACATTTGTAGTGCTCTCAAACAATCATGTATACACACTGCCGTCCAAAAGTTTGGAAACGCTCTAGAAAAGTGGGGTTTTAGACAACACTGGCGTGAATCCTTTTTAATTTGTGAGAATTTTGCACTGATAAGGGACAACACAAACTAAGAAAACATATTTTATTACATAAACTGTTTATACATAGAAAATACTTTAAATATCCAGCATTAGCAGATATTACAGCTCTGCATAATCTGTGCATCCGAGCTGTCCGTTTATTCAAACATTGACTTGATATATTACTCCAAGCCTCCTGAAGAATTTCCCAAAGATGATTCACACTGGTTGGACACTTCTTACGGACATCACAGTCCGCTTCCTCCTATAGTAGCTCAACTTTGACATGTATATGTTGGAATTATTATGTAATCAAAATGAAAATTATTATTGCTGGTCTTCAGTTATTATGTCAAGTTACTTTAATGTACAGCATTTGCACCAAAAAATGATAAAAAATATTTATGCTGCTATCATTCAAAACCCTTTGAGGGCAGTGTATAAATACACACACATACAATATATATGTATTTACATTTATATATTATTAATACTATTTTTTTCCAACTGTTATGCTATACTGATTTAGAAGTCTAAGGAATCCCGTTTCCACCACTGAATAAATTTTTTTTTTTTTTTACAAAAGATAATTGCAAGTTTATTTTTTATGTCTCGCAATTCTCACTTTCTCACAATTATGAGATATAAACTCGCAGTTGTAAGAAAAAAGAATTGTCATATTTAATGTAATCAAATTTAAGACATAAACTTGCAATTCTGACTTTTTTCCTCAAAATTTTGATATACTGTAAAATCACAGTGGGAGTTATAAAGTCAGAACAGTCAACACAGTCTCACAGTCTCTCTTTTCTTGCAATTGAGAGATTATACTGTAACTCAAATTGCAATTCTAAGATAATATCACAATTACATGTTTATATCTCAGAATATGTATCTAGAAATTCTGGCTTTTTTTTTACCATTGCAAGTTTATATCGTGCAATTCTGGATTTTAGAATGTTTCATTCAAAATATGATAATCATTATGTATTTTATGTTTAGAAAATATGACTTACCTCCTTGAGTACATGCCCCCAGCAGATTGACTATGTTTTCATGTGGTCCAATACAATTCAAGATCTTTAGTTCAGACATGAGTGCTTCTTTTTCTTCAAAGCGAGCGCTAGCTGTTTGGTTCAGAAAAGAATGTTTGTGTAAGGTTTTCTTAACAGGAGGCACACAGAGAGAAAAATAGATATTTATAAAATACCTACAGGCCTATGTAATTACATATGTAAATAATTTCTGTAATTACATTTATAGTTACACTGTTGACCCACCCCTTACACCTTAACCCACCCTTAAACCTAGCCATACCAACAAACCTGTCCCTAACCTTACCTGCATCCCACCTCAATAGCAGCAAAAGTGATTTGCAATACAATATAAACACAATAAGTAAATTGCACTTTTTTTCTAAAGCAAGTACATAGTAGTCAAGGCCACCTAATATAAAATGTGTGTGCGTAAAATTCACTCCAGTTTGTCATAATATGTATCTTTGACTTACGCTTGAGCATTTTCACTGCAACTCGTGTGACACTTTCGTCTTTGATAAGCCCATAAGCGGTCGCTTGCACCACCTTCCCAAAAGCTCCCGCTCCTAAAACTTGTCCTGAAGTAAAATCGATGATTTGTTTGTGGTGGTTCTCACCATCAATAACAAAAACAGTATTATAATGTAAAACAGCAAGCATAATCGAGGTTACAGTACCAAGCTTCAGCTTATTTCGAGGAAACTCCAGCTTTTTGTCGTATGGAAGCTGAGAGGGGTCAATAAATGTGTAGTTGTTCCCTTCATTGGCCTCAATGATTTTCCACTGGATTTCATACTTGTATGCCTTAAAAAAATGTAGGTGGTGTTAAAAAGCCATTTACTGTATCATTCGCGAGTATAACTATAAACATACCTTTCTATGCTTGTAGAAGAGGATCAGCATCCCTAATATGGTCAGGCACAAGGCTCCGATGACAACAGCAGTGATCCACACTGAAGCTGACCATAATGATGTGCTACCAAGGACATCTATGCACATTAAAGATACATCAGATGACCAAATGCACAAAAACAAGCTCAGCTGCAGGCACATTTCAATTTCCCTTACATGAAATTTTAAAGGTAAAGATGTCATGATCTTGTCCAGCAATGTTTGTGGCCACACACTCAAAGGATAAAGTAGTATTTGCGTTGGTCACTGGTAAGACGCTCTTCACCAGCACTGGCTCATACTCTGTGACGTCCCCCAAAGTGGACTGGGTGGCCATTAATTCCACAGCTGACGTTTGGTTATGACTACACCTGTCATCCAATTATAATAAAATCATTAAATTAGAGCATGCTCTGAATTATCTTGTTAAACATACCATATGTGACCCTGACAAAACCAGTCTTAGTTGTCAGTTTTTTAAAATTGAGATTTATACATCATCTGAAAGCTGAATAAGCTTTGCATTGATGTACGGTATGTTAGGATAGGACTATATTTGGCCGAGATACAGCTACAGTATTTGAAAATCTGGAATCTGAGGGAGCAAAAAAATCTAAATATTAAGAAAACCGTTTTGAAAGTTGTCCAAATTAATTACTTAGCAATGCATATTACTGATCAACAATTAAGTTTTGTGATATTTTCGGTGGGAAATGTACAGAATATCTTCATGGAACATGATCTTTACTTAATATAATAAATAATTTTTGCCATAAAAGAAAAATCAATAATTTTCACAATGTATCTTTGGCTATTGCTACAAATATACCTGTGCTACTTAAAGGGTTCCCTAGTGAAAAATAAATATACTTAAATACATTTATTTCATGCTCAGTATACTACAAATACATTTTCATATTTATGTACTTAATAAAATGCCATGCAATTGTACATTTAGTATACTAAACTGGTATCCTTCAAGTCTGCTAAACTGGAACGACTCATTTTGTACTTAATGCACTTTAATTGTGCAGAAGTAGTGCTGAAGACCAATTAAAGACATACTTAGTATATTTGATTGAGCTAAAGTGGAACTACTGCAGGAATACTTTAGGCACACTTTAAATGTTTTGCATTTAAAGGGCAATATTACACAATCCTCATTAAAAGTGACATTAAGCATTTTAGGCTTATTAATAAGAAATGTGCATTGTGCACAAGTAATACTCCAAATAAAGTTGAATTAAAATGTTTATATCAGTAGGTCAATGACAATTAATGACAACATTTTTATTTTGGGGTGGAGTATCCCTTTAAGACTGGTTTTGTGCTCCAGGGTCACATATTACCTTACGCTGTATATGTGATTCAGTTTTCTAAAAAACGATACATACATAGCTCTGGCATCGTTACACTGGAACCACTGAATGCTGGGTTTTGGATAACCGGTTGCCACACAAGTTATAATTCCATTTTCCCACTTAATCGAAGTACTGGGCTTCTCTGTATGTTGGAATGAAAACATAATCAAACCTCGATTTTGGTCATTATTTGAGCTCTCTATTAAGCCACTGGACTTACGGTAGACGTGAACTGTTAAAATAACTGAAGCATTGACTCTGGCACTCCAGGCAGAAAAGATGTAGTCACCATAATGTCGCGCTCCAACTTTTTTCAGCACGATTGTAGACATGTAGTTTTCACTGTTAAATATGAGCACATGATTATTGAGACTTAACAATATAGAGCTTGTTCACATTTAATAGATAAATGTTTCTGGTTCTCATTTCCCAAAAGTGTTCCAAGTCTAAGCGGATCACAGAATCGTCTTATGATTCATCTTAGTTTTGCTTCTGTTTCCAAAAGAAATTGTAACTTAAGTAGTGCTGTAGATTTATGAGTGCTCTGGAGTAATGATGTTGTAATGGTACACTGGCAAACATCAGACGTTAGCCTATATTTGTTCTTGAGGGATAATGCATGAGTGCTTTGTGCGTGATGTCACTCTTATGTCACTTTTAGTTGTTTAGTTTAACATTCTTATTAATTACTTTACTTTAGCATGGTTAATATGCTGCAGTGAGTTAAAGAAGGTATTAATATGTGGGTAAATGTAAAGGTAAAATTGCTTTAAAAATGATTACGTTTGAACACATAATTTCTCTTTTTTCCCCTTCAACTGCTTTTAACTACAGCCTGAATGTGTACATGTTGAGAAACATATTCAAACAGTGTGTGTTGATCATGAAATGTCATGTGCTTTGTTCAAAGACTTTTGGCTGCCTTCCATAGCTGCGGGCTCATTGTGAAATTACATATAACATGCTTAGTGTATCACAGTTAGTGTCACCTGTAATCAATAATAATAATAAAGGCATAAAATAAACAAATGAATACATAAATGAACTAGTGAATTATGGGAAACACATGCTAAAATAACAAATTTGAAAGGCTGTGTATTTGACTGAAGTATACTTTGTCTAGCAGGCACACAACGTCATAAGATGTTGATATTTGGTTACATTTTGGTTGCAACATCAGTTGACCAAAATTCAACGCAAATTCAACGTCTAATGTCAATGTTAAATTGACCAAAATGCAACGTCTGTCCAACGTCAATCTGACGTTATATAGACGTCCGGTGCCTGGTGGGGAACTGATCTAGGTCCATAACAGCACTTAGTCTTTTAAATTTTTGTTTGTTTTATTTTTTGCCTTTTTATGCGAAACACGCATTAACTACTCTATCATTAAATATCTTGATTCTCACCTTTTTAAATTATTTTGATCTATAGGGGGGTAATGGCGAAAGTACCCTAATAATGTAACCTATGCATAACAACCTGTCTGTCTGGCATTAGCCTTTATTTAATGTGAATTTAACATTGAAAGTTAATGTGAATGAAAATATTTTAAGTTAATCGTAAAACTTTCATTTTACGGAAAGAGAGCAAAGAGCTTCAAAGAACAGTCATACTGACAGTAGTTCAAGCACTCTCAAAAAGTCCCATTAAAATCACTCAAACTGTTTACACGATGAAATTAATATCTGACAGAAGATTCATACACACATCTGCAGTTTGTTGTTTCTGATGAAAGAATTTACCAGAAGGAGGTATTCATTTAGCGAACGAGTGAAGAAAATACCGGCATTTTAGCGATGACTCATCTGAACGCCTCTGATTGGTCACTGCGTTCATAAGCTCAACAGAATCGTGTGTGATTGGTTGTAATGCGCATCGCTGTAAACACGTGTGTCTCTGGCTCAACGTAAATATAAAACATATTAAATATAAAAAATATTAGCTATTTTTTGTCTTTTGGAATCTGCATTCAAAATTAAATCTGAAGGGGCACGTGTCACCTTATTTTTAATGGGTATGACACCTCTGGAACTAACCTATTATTGATCTTGTTAAATGTCTCCTGGTGGGTGTGATTTGATTTGGGAGTTTTCCAACTTGTCTGTTTAACTTCTGGATATGCTTCAATTTGCACAGCAAGTTCAACTGTATCCCCTTGCATCACCTCAATATCTGTTCCATTCACCTTGTATTTGGAGGACAGGACGGGTTTAAGCTTTATATACGGTTCGTCTGAAAGAAGACAACAAGACCACAACTTAAACACAATTTTCACAGACAAAACTTGAATAAAATCAGTACACAACATGAAGAAACCTACCTACAACTTTAAGAACTGCTGTGACACTGTTTTTTCCAGCTTCATTTTGGCCAGTGCAGATTAAATTCCCTGTGTTGGATATTTTTACTTGATGTAGGGTCAAAACATGAATGCTGCAAACTTGTTCACATTTTTTGTCTTTCATTGTTTTTTCAGTATTCAGTACCTGGATAGGACAAATCATCATAAGTTATTTAATCTAGTATGCATTCAGAATAAAATGGCATCATATTTGCAGACAATCAGGAACTGAAATGGAATCAGAGGAACTGAATAGCTTGGCTTTGAATTGAAAACATGCAGGACTATACTGAATCCTTTTATAAGAAAATCACAAACAAATGATTGACGTAACCCACACCACTTTCAGGGAAAACACTCCTGTGTCTTTTGCTGTGGATTGCATTTCATCAACCATTTGTTTCAGTGATATTCTTATATAAAAAAAATAAACAAGCTAGAAAACATTTGGTGATGTTTCATGTGTAATGTATATAGGGTTATGTCTTGGTCTGGATCTGGTCCTTCAAGGGGTCTAGTTTTGATCTACTTCTGGAACAGTCATTTTATTAACAGACAGAAGTCATAACAGTGTAAATTATGAATTGATTCATTCATTTTTGTGGTTGGGCTTTGTGTTGTAACACCTAATGAGCAAGATTTGACCAGTTGGTGCAATTACAAAATACACACCTATACATTAGCCATCCCTAAATCTAGACATCCCGTGTAATTCAACACCTCTAATATTTGCCAGCCTATCAAAGTCGAAGAAGCTGTAATGTTACACATTGCTGAACTTGGCCAGCACTGAGCTGGTATAAATCATGGCGTGAGCAACAGTTGCTCCGTAAGAGATTCTGCAATAATTAATCTGAAAATAGTACAAGAGAACTGAAATATAATGCTCAAGTTTGTGTGTGTGTGTGTGTGCGTGTGCGCGCTCTATAGAATCGTTGCTTTAAAAGTTGCAACAAATTACATTCTCCTGAAAAATATGTTTTGTTTTCTTTCCAGTCAGCAACAAACAAATAACAAGAAACAAACTGTGCAACTCATCATAAATGTAAGAACATGAACAAACAAGGCAACTCTAGATGCACCTGGAGGATGTCCATCAGGAGAGGACATGCAGATCAAACTCAAACTACACGGATTATTTTCATGAAAACTGTGATTTACTATCAAGACTGCGCAAACACTATAAAATGTTTTCCTGATCCAAACAGATTTGCACCAAACCAAATCCACACCACTGTATATCATAGTATACTGAACCACAGCCAGGTATGGGAAATGAAACCTTGTGGTTGTACTCAATTTGTGTGTTTTTGTTTTTTTTTTTTTGGTTAGATAACTGCATAAGTGAAGGGTACTTCTTCTGCTTGAAATGTTGTAAACACACCACTCAACAGTACTTTTACTATACAAAATTACATAAGTATACCAGCTGAAATGAGATTTGAATTACTAATTAGGCTATACAAAGTGGGTAAACTATGACGTCACTTTGAATGTGGATCGGCTGTTAGCGTCGCACTGGTTCCCTTGACAAATGCTAATAGGCTTTTGGATTATCGCAAAAAAATTAGCTCTGTGTTCAGTCATAGTTCATGAAAATAAAGTTTTATGAATTTTGACTAAATAAAAGCGCTGGAACTTAAAAGGGTCATTCCTGTTACAAAATAGATTACAATTTCACTGAGATCATTTTCAAGAAGTGACATTTTTAGCTGGAATTTAACTGTACAAATGGAGGTACTGTAAATGTCACCTCTCACTCCTACCTTTTTTTTAGTTTTTAAAATGTTCTCCTGCTTGTCACACTTGTAAAGTTCCACCCTGTTAGGCTATATTATGGAGAATGTTTCTGCGATCATAAAAATAATAAAAAGCATATCTGACATAGTTATGTTCATCTGTAGAAGGTTAGACAGCTAAATGTTGATCACTGAAATAACTACAGCTAATTTAGCTCAAAAGTTTCCACCCTGTTAGGTTTATAGACTGTGGAATGTAAACTAATAGGGTGGAAATTCTAATATAATACCGAGCTCGGCTAGTATGTGTTCCATATATTTAAACATGTCACTGTTTTAGTATAATGCTAAAAACTTGAAAAACTTAACTTAAAAAAAAAAAAAGATGAAGCCAAAATGTTACCGAATACCATGAATGACCCAAAAGCTAAACGAACTACACCTCCACAGTCGCTCGCCTTCAATGTTACCACCACACTCCCAAAAATTTAATTAACTTGACATTTTTAACGTGTTCAATGTAAAGGATTTTGTCTGTATATGAATTTTAATCCATGCTACATGAACCCTGCATTTATTCTATTAAATAACAGTGTGAGTGAGTGAGTTTTTGGATATGTTAAGATTAAAATAATTTTAGTGACACATTTTAGCTGTCATTTTGTTAGGGTGGGTGAATAATGTGTTTTTTATCCTTGCTTCTAGGAAATCTTCTATGCTTTCTAACAGCTTCTTGTGGTCGTAAACATACCATAAGCCATTAAGCACTATGCATTGTTAAAGTTGCACTTTCACTATGACTAAGCTGGTAAATGTGGTGTTTACATGAAATAATCGTATGTGTTTACCTTATGGTACGAGAGTCTCTGTATCATTAAGCTATAAATGAGTATCTTCCTTCTGAAGGTTTTTGGTTTGCATTTTGGGCAATGCAAAAAAAACATTGTTGAACAACAATATAAAATGCGGTAAACTATTAATAGGTTATTCTAAAATTAATTGTACTGTAAATTATACTACAATTGGAAAATACTGTAAATTGATAAACTGTTTGGTGTGATGCCGTTGAATGTCTCCGACAGCGACTGTAGTCCCATTTAGTAACTTGTTAGCAACCGTCTTTTTAAAGAAACGTAACAATTTAGAGTGGGGTGTTTTATGTCGTAGAATAAAACGTGAAAGTATCTTGAGCTTGTGTGAACCATGGACTTTATTTTAGAGGATTTAAAACCGGAAGGGCTAAAATGCAA
>JAUMHE010000077.1:11634842-11660829 GCA_032359235.1 Enteromius mattozi
GGATGAATCACAGGGTACATAAACAATCCAACAATGACGAGCGAATTCACAGGAAACAAACGGGACTTTTATACACATGGAAACAAGGCAGAGGGGCGGAGAGACTAATGGGTAGTCATAGCGACAAACAAGCGGGGTGGAGACATACAGGGTTGACATGGAAACAGCTGGAGACACTTCATAATACAAGTCCTTAATACAGACGGAGGGAGAGGAAAACACAGAACATAGTCCTCTGGTGGCACCCGATGGCACTTCCAGCTGGCATTGTGACACTTAGAGTAGCAAACCACCAGAGTATTAAACAAAAGACCATTTAATACGAATAAACCATTTCAATTTTGACTATATGGCCCATTGGACTTAGTCGTTTATTTTCACGTTGCCAGATTTCAGCATTAAGTTTTCAAGAGCAGATTTTAAATTTTTTCTTTAAGACTGGTCACAGATTTTTAAAATTCAGTTACATAGAAATGTATGTGTTACGGAAGCAGACTCTACACAGGGGGAAAATAAAAACAGAATATTATTTATTTTGCACAGCAATGAATGAACGGCGAAGACGGGTCTTGAGAGGTGAGTATCTTGGATGCGGATAATTTCCTTTCGTCAGGGCAGAGCAATAGTGACTTCTTTTGTTTTTTAACAGGATTGTCAGGGCATTAGAGACACAGGAGACACGCTGGAGCTGGGAGACAACCATACACCACATAGACAGGAACTTCCTAGGAACACGGGAGGAAACTGGAATGAAGGAGAACAAGGAGGTAAGTACAAGGCAAGTATTTCAGTAGTAGCAACACTAGGAGCATAGGTTTGAGTCCACTTCGTACAAACGAGCCCGGACACTGACTGAGAGGTGGTGTGTGGTTATATAGGGCTGGTGATTGTGGTGATGAAGAGGTGCAGGTGATGCTGATTAGAAATCCGGGGAGAGTGAACGCTGTGGTTGGCTGGGGGTACACTGTCTTAACATGAAGGCTAAGTTTATGCAACTGTTCCCTGATGTTTGCATTTCTCTTAAAGTAGCACTGGGTTTGTTCGAACAAGATGCCTTAAGCTTATCCTGGCCAAACAAGCCAAAGAATAGGCCAATGAAAACAACATGTGTGCCAGAAAACAAACAAACCCCCTGATTTGGACCACACAGTGGCCTTGGTAAGGAAGATGGATCACTTTACAGTCTGTGTACTGCAGCATACAAATCTAAGGGTTCATGTCTTGTACATTTTATGACCTTTGTCTGTTGACTTTTTGAGATGTTGCAACAGCACCACAAAACTAACCTCAAGAGGGTGATTGGGATGGAGCTTATGTGTCCTGCTTATTATACGGCTCCTTGGCAAATGAGTAAACATGAGACATTCATTTAATACAGTATAATTATATATCAGTTAGCAACTGTACAATTGAGTAACACCAGTATAAGGACCAGTTCTCACTAGTTGCTTATTAGCATACCAATTAATAACATATTTGCTGTTTATTAGTACTTATAAAGCACATACTCTGCATTACCATAATCTACAACACCTACACTCTCAGAAATAAAGCTACAAAAGCTGTCTCTGGGGCGGTACCTTCTCAAAAGGGACATGTTTGTACCTAAAGGGTCCATTTTAGTACCTTAAAGGAACATATTAGTACCTAAAGTGTACATATTTGAACCTAATAGGTACAAAAGTGTACCTTTTGAAAAGGTACCGCCCCAGTGACAGCTTATTTTTGGGAGTGTAAACATACGAACAACTAACTACTAATAAGCAGCAAATTGGAACAATAATGTCAATAATCAAGATAAAATTATCCATGACTCATTGGGGGGCAGTCGTGGCCTAATGGATAGAGAGTCGGACCTGTAATTATTCAGTTTTAAAGTGACAGTAGCCAAATATCCTTACTTCAAAAGAACAAGAAAAAATTACTCACTGCTCTTGACTGAATAACTTTAGTAGCTTTAATAAGACTAAATGTGTATTTAATTCATGGAGTGATATGAATTAAATTGATATATTTTACATTTGCATTAAAATACTGTACTGTTAGTTCGACTCACACAAAAACGTAAAGAATTATTAATTTTTTTATTTTATTTTATAGATTGTTTTTCTTCAAATATTTATTTTTTTGAGTTTTTCAACTTTATTATTATTTTTTTTTATTTTTTTTTTTGCATTACACTTACATTAGTTAGCCTAGCATTAGTCTCAGCTGTAACTTTTTTGTGTGTATATAAGATGCATATAACTGGTGCTCATTTGTGTACTGGTTAATGCACAGCCTCGGTTTAAGACTGACTATCTGTAATACTGTATTCGATTTCAATTCAAAATAAATCTAGGCTACTATATGTGCTGCATTTTCCTATTTAGAAAAATGCAAAACTGCCATTTCATTTCATTTACTGACATGCAACCTGGCAAAATAAAAGTTTGAAAACATTAAAAATAATAAAATTTATTATGAAAAAAAAGTACATAAGTATGAAAAAGTGCATCTTTTTTTATTATTATTATTATTCTTTTTTTGGTGTGTGTGTGTGTGTGTGTGAAAAAGCTGTTGTTAATTTGAAAGAATTGTTGGTAATTTTGCTGCACCACAGCAGATAAGAACAGGATGATGCAGAAATTCACTAAGTACTGTATGCTTTAACAAGCTTGGCCTTGTGTTGACTCGACTTTGCCCTCGGCTAGAACACTTATAAGCTCTCTATTGTTTAGCTGAATGTCTGTGTAAAGTCACATCCATTTAACAGGGAGTGGAATAATAATGGACATTACATCATTTGCGTGGCAATGATTAATACAGTGATGTTTAGGTAAGAAGCTGCAAATTTTCTCTGTATTTATTATTTGTTATGCTTTGAAGTGTATCTGATGTTGACCTTTTTTAAAGCGCGGTCATAAATGGTCAGTGATAGAAGATAGTGTTATCTCTAAGCTGAGGGTGCAGAATTACTCTCTCTTTGGTAGCTGAAAACCAGATCAAACTGGCCAAAACATGACTTCTACAGAATTCTGCAGAAGCGTCCTGAGCAGACCTCAGACCTTGTTCTGTCAGGTGACCTGATGAAGGAGTCACGGTTTGTAAGCATTTATGACTGTTCTGGTTAATCTTAAACCTTTGATCCAATACCCTCTTTTCCCATGCCAGGTTCTTCTCTTTTCCATATGTTTGCATGCGTTTGTCTATGATTCAAAGGAAATTTACATGTGATCTTGCAGACCATCAGCTCCACAAGATTATTTTTTTGTAAGCCAATGAAATAAAATAAAATTAATAAGCAAGCTGCAGCGGACAGTTCAGCAGTTCAGTTCAGTGTATTTTACAGATTATTATTTAAAGTTATTACATTTTAAATGTGCTAAACTGCAACTTCATCCTTAGCATTTTGTAACCACGGCTTCATGGAATACTCGATTCTGATTGGTCAGTCGCCGCATTCCAAGGTTTGTTATTCCCAGATAACAACCAGTAAAACTAATAACACAGGCTCAATTTAAAGTCATTTTATAATACATTTTCATTCAATTGTAAATAACCTGCAAATGGGCAGGTGCTTTGCAAATGGCAGCAAGTGTCCAAAAACATTCTGTTCACACTCGAGAATCATCACACTTACCACTCACTATATTATTAACTATGACTTTTTCCACAGTAAACTCATAATTTGATGCTTATTAGTAGTTAAGGTAGTTGTTAAGTTTATGCAGGGTAGGATTAAAGGAATAGTTCACCCAGAAATGAAAAATCTGTCATCATTTACTCGAGTAGTTCCAAACCTGTATGAATTTCTTCGCTCTGCTGAACACAAAAAGATATTCTGAAGAAAGTTTGTAACCAGGCTGTTTTGGGTCACCATTGACTTCAATAGTTTTTTTTCCAACAATGGAAGTCAATGGTGACTCAAAACAGCAGAAATTCATGCAAATTGGGAACTACTTGAGGGTGAGTAAATGACAGAATTTTCATTTTTGGCTGAACTATTCCTTTAAGGGATCTAAAATATGATTAGGCAGATTAATATGTGCTTTGTGAGTATTAATATACAGCCAATATGCTAATAATACGCATGCTAATAAGCAACCATTTAATAGTGAGAATGGCTAGCTAAACTGCTGTGTTACCTTATTTGTAATGTTTAATAGTATGCTGAAGTGTGCTTCTGCTTCACAAGGGTTCCCATGCCAGAAATCACTTTATATCAACTTTCTTCCATTATGAAGGCTAGCGTGAGTCAGATTCAGTCTGAAGTCAAAGAAAGTTTCATGTACAGTAAACATGAGGTGTATGAAATGAGGTAGAGTCAACCAATGAAAAGCCCAAGGCTGTTTGTGATCGAGTATTATTCACTTGCTCTGCGTATGTGACACACATCTACTGCTTTTTAATACACAACACTATTAAGTATTAAACAGGACCATCTGCCGAACACATGTTTGTTATTCATGAGAAGTCAAAATGCTTTACTTCGACTTCGAAGAACAGATACGCATTATATTATTTTTGTATACGTAAAGCCTTTGAATCACCCCTACATTTGATCTTTCCCTATTCCACAAGGCTCTCTCTACGTGTGATAAAGCACATAGTCCTACTGTACTCAGAAGTTGGACATGATTGCACATCACGTCATCTACAAGTACATCTGTTACTAATATTCCATATAGCATTATGCTAACAACATGAATAAAACAATCTAATTTTCTCCAATATGTTCATTGCCTTCAGGAATTGGTTAGGAAATCTATATTACCATTCCAAATTTCATACTGTAAAGCAAATTATTCATTTTGACTTTCTGCCAATTGGATAGTTGTTTGGGAAAACAATGTGCTGAAGAGCTGAAGTCAAGTAAAATGGATATGAATTGTTGTTTCATGTTTTGACTGATGTTTGCAATGTTGAAACTGTAGAAAAAGTTTGGGATTATGCATGTGGGGTTTAGCTGCTTTACCAAACTAACAAGACTTTTTTCTCTCTCAAGTTAGGTTGCTCATGTTGGGTAAATGTGCTGTGATTCATTCATATGAATACTGCTGACCATTTTGTTTGTCTGATATATACAAGTATTGTCTGGAATACAGTAATCAAGTCAAAGTGTATTTGAAGGGGGGAAACAAAGGCAAACATGTTTTTTTCCTCCTGTAGACCTTCCATCTGAGAAGCAAATGTGCAGCCATCTTTAAAAATTTGAACTTCCTTTTTTTTTTTTTTTGCGTAGCTCTATTGTTTAAGAGTAGCCTAATTAGCTAGTGATGTAGATTTACTTTAGTCTATTGAAGAGTTGATGAAAGTTATCATGATGAGCATTGTAATGTCAGAAGCAGATGTTATAACAATGCCATTCATAAATGTGTACGAGCTTACCTTCAGGCCATGAATTACCTTCAGAGTGCTGAAAATGGGCGGAGCTACACTTCTAAACAATTCAAACGTTTTTTGTTGTTGTTTTAATGTGAAGATCATTTAAAAATGTAAGAACAACAAGAAACCAAAAAAGAACCTTTAAATGTTTCACTAAAAAGCAGTTCAGCTGTTTTATTGTGAGATACATTAAGTTCTGATTAAGTTTTAATTGCGTATGATGTTGTGTTTATTTGCATATGCGCTGAATGATTTGCAGGGGTGGACTTACCCATTAGGCAAAGGTAGGCGACAGCCTTGGGCCCCCGAAAGCCAAGGGGCCCCCAAAATGCTTTTCATACACGAGATGCACATTAAGCGAGGAGACGTGAACAGTTGTTATTTACCACGACGACCATCTGTGTGTCCGATTTGAACGTGCTTCTTGTGAATCCTGCTTGTAGCATAACTTTTGCTACGGTTACGCCTATCGATAACACTAATCCGACGTTTTCTACCATCGAAAACGGACACTTTTGAAAACGCTGCAGACCCTGTTTTAGTTTGAAAACTGCTACAGCTATTGCCATAATCTTATGTGTAGCCTGTTTGATTTTATCAGACGAAGAGTCGATTATAAATCTGAATTTGTGTGCGGATTAACATCTTGGAAGGTAGAGCTGGTTATGTAGTTCTAATAAGTCACTATTCAGTCACTATTTCATATGCATCCCGTTTTATGACAACAGAAACAGTATCAATGAAAACAGATTTATTAAGAATGTGGCTGCATCAAAATACAGTATGTGCACACAGAGAAGCCAAAATGTAGCTTAAACAGGGTTGTGTCATTAAATATAATAACTAATAATAATTTTATACTTCTGTTCTTGCGTCTCAACTGTAAATCAATTGCTATTTCATGGTCTCCAACATGAAAGAATAAAAGTGTCCACCCCTGATGATTTGTGTGGTCTGTATACGCTTTATTAGTGTATCGAACTTGGTCTTTCAATCTGCTTTAAGCCAAGTTCATTCGTTTTACAATGTCCTATTTATCAGACCGTCCTGTGAAAATGTGTTTATAAAGTCAATAAGTTGTAAAATCACAATTTCGTCTTTTTAAATCATAATTTAAACTCTTTTTGTTTTCTTAAGTCAGAATCTCTAAGTAATTTAGCATTTTATCTCATAATTTTGACTTTAAAAAGTTTTTGTCTAGTAATTAAGCCTTTTAAAGTCAAAATATCGACGTTTTATCTCACAAGTATGACTTTAACGTCATCATAACGATTTTAAGGCGTTTTGGCGGGAATAGGCTTCCATATAGTTCTTAATTTTGTGTTGTTTATTTAGCAGTTTTTTTTGTTGTTGTTGTTGTTATTGTTGTTTATTATTACAGTTATATTTGCATGTTTATCTGCATGTGTTTGTTGATTCCTTGCTGTTGTTATTTTTACACATGTCCAGTGAGTTGTGAATAACGTTTTTAAACCAGCGCCGTTGTAGTGGGCGGGCTGTGGAGTTGTGTGTGGTTGTCATAGCGACAAGGGGCCGTTCCTCCCCCGAGCTGCTCCTCCTCGCGCGTCAGCGCTAGTTTTATTTAAAGAGTGAATGAGGAGAGAGCAGTTTTTCTGCTGTGGATACTGTCTGAATCAAAAATGTCTCACACTGTGACTCTCACCGGTCCCTCGCCGTGGGGTTTTCGTCTGGTGGGTGGACGGGACTTCAGCACACCGCTCACCATTTCAAGAGTACGTCTTTTCTTTATTCTGCTCTTTAGTGATGAACTTTTTTTCAGAACAATGCAACGGAGGCGAGGGCCTCTTTACACCCGGCTTGCTATTTCACTGTAAAGACATCTGTTAAAATAGATGAATTACTTAACCAATTCTTTATGGTTTTGCGCTTTATGTTGTGTTAAGTTAGGGACCGTCTTTGTATTTGCGTCCCACTCTATAACGAAAATATTTTAATTTCAAAGATTTTGTTGTTTAGAGCAAACATATCGACCAGAAGTAGATCATTTATGCTCATTAAACGTAATGGAGTTCTTAGCTCGTTTCCATTGAAATATCAACGTCATCTTCAAAAATCTCTTCAGAGAAATAACAGGAGAGAGTTGTTGCCCTACAGTTTGAACATATAGCTGTAAAATGACTAGATAATTTGATCTTGGAAGAATCTAAAGGAGAAATGTTTGAGTTCATATTAAGATCTCTGACTATTTGGGATCAGTCGAGAGATTTAGGAGAGAAGCAGGAGACTTCACCCAAAAATGAAAATGATGAGAGCATCATTGACTCTTTTTTTGAAGGATGTTCATAATTAACTGTAGCCATTGACTTCCATTGTATAATTTTGCATCAACTTTTAAGTTACTTACTTTGAGATATCTTCTTTTATGTTCAGCTGAGGAACACGGAGATGAGTAAATACTGACAAACTTTTTTATCAAACTGTCACTTTATGAGAAACATTTAAGATATTTCAGAGATCTCCTTTTTCACATTTCTCTGGCCACGGACCTCGATGCTTCTCAAATGAATGAAAAGTTGAATCATGCTCGACAAACCCTATCATTTACTGCACATTTGTGGTCAGTAAATGCTTGTGCCAGAAGAAATCTTATTCAGCTGCCTTCCACTTACATTGCTTTAGAAAAGCGGCAGCTGGTTTTCACCAATTAATATTTACAGTCAGCCAGGGCTTTATCTGTGGTATGAAGTGGTCGTGGATGTTTAGTCTACTCCGTCCATTCATCCATCAGTCCAGTGGATGAATGGATGGAGTGGATGCAAGTACAGTTTTCTAGCGGTTTATTAGAGCTGTTAAAAATCCCTATACAAATAAAATAACCCCTAGCCAGAGTAGGAACCTTGCCTTGAACGCTTTTGAAGTTGTGCAGGCCAAAGAAACATCTGCAACTAGTAAAGATAGCAGCTCGGTGGTACTGAAAGCTGGTGAAAGACTCATCAGCACCACAGGCTCGAGCATAAAACTGGTAAAGCAGAGGCTCGGCTTCGGATATTTTCTGTGAAGGTTTCCATCTGGCACTGGGGATAGATTTCCTAGTAAATGCTGAGATTAATAGGTCAGCCACAGGTTTGTTAGGGAAAGTGTCTGTTAGGGTTACAGATGTTAAGTTGTCCGTTGGCAAAATAGCCATTTTTCCAGAATCTGAGTGGAAGACCTCCAAATGGAAAAGAGGTAGCCGTTTAGACACAATGCAATTTTAGTAGAATGAGTGTGGATGGCTGATTCGGATGCGTTGTTAAAGGTCCCATATTGGGTTTTATTTTAGGTGTTGATGTCCTAAAGAATATATATTTGTGGTATAAATAACAAAAACCATCTTGGAGCTTGGTGAAAAAAAGGTTGATTTTGGCCTGGCTAATTAATATTCATGAGCCTGTCTTCTGATTGGCCTGTTTTTCTGAGTGACAACACTCTTTGATCTCGCCGCCGCACGGTCACATGGTTCATGAAGCTCTCGATAGTTCCAAACAACTCCGCGCTGTCAATATGTCTGAATGGGATTACAGCGGTTTCAATATATTTGCAGCAATTTCTAGTGATTTTTAACACATCATGTGCATTAATTGTGTTTTGATAACTACGTTTTACAATCTTATTTTATTTTGGGGAGTGATAAAGAGACAGCATTCATATTTTTTATTACAATTAGCGTAGGATTTAGGGTTAAAATCGATTTTTCTTCTTTTAAATTCCAGTGCAAAGAATCAAATTAAATGGCCTTTGGTGGCCAGCCTTTGAATGCCATGGTTTAACCACTACATGCCGGTATAAATATTACCTACATAATAGCGGTCATAATAGCTTATTTATTTATTTGTTTTGCTTTAAGACATTATCAAACACTCAATGTTTATTCGTTTTACTTTTTTAAAATGTTGAATTTAAAAAGTGCAATTACACCCGCATCCCAGTATAATTTTATGACATTCATGTATAAGTGAATGTTAAAAAATTTCAGCAAATACAGAATTTAACCCAGAATTTAAAATAACGTTTAAAAAAAACACAAGGACACCAGCTGCATTCAGGGAAACTCTTTCTTGTATTGCTTTAATTGGCAGTCTCCCTGAAACTAATTCAACTTCCTACAAGGAGAGAAAGATTGCGGAAAGACTAAAAACTTATATAAAATATTCTAACTCCAAATATAGCATAACTGCCTATTATCTAAAAATAAACATTAACTATAACGATTTTCATTTAATGCAACTACTGGCCAGATATCCAAGAGGTAAAATACTGTGTTAAAATGGCAAAAACTGCTGTAATTTCCTCAACTTTCTGGCGAGTGTGCTTGAGAAGCATTGAGATGAATGGACTTCAATGCTGGAGCTATTGGTTGTTTGGAACTATTAGCCGCTCCATGACACGCTTTACTTCCGCATTCCTCACTTCCTATGGAAGCCTATGGAAGTGTCACAACTCTGATTCTCAATGGCTATGGACCAGGCCAATCAAATGCAACGACGTCACAATTATGTCACAGCGCTAGCTGACTGCAAAACAAAGGGAAGACTAGAAGAAGCGGCCCATGCAAACCAGTGCAGATTCAGCTACATAAGGAACTTGAAATATTGTCTTGTTGTGATGTTGGGTGCCAGAATCGATGTAATACAGCCTCAAATTAGAAATATGATTGCATATTGATGCCACTTCCAGACAAAAAGCCAATGACAGCTGTGGTTAAACGCGATAAAACTAGCCGACTGGACAGAAACGATCGCTTGTACACTTATCACTTATCAGAAAAAGTTTTTGTTGTTATGGGCATGTTTACAGTTTTATTTCACCTCAGGACTGTCGTTTATGAAATTATGTCTGTGTGCATGTGTGTAAAACAACAAACTGATGACTTATATATAATGATGTGCATTTTATTCATTGTTGTGAGCTGGAATAACAATATAGCTGTAAAAATAGTTGCTTGTTGAAACTGAAATGTATACATCTTCATCATAACTAGATAGACACTGTGAGTTTGTCTTTACTATATGCATTAGATGTGATTCACCTCATAGTGACTGTCCTGTCAGATCTTCCATCCATGTTTCTGTGTTGTTGTTGTTGCTCATTAATGTCACGGACGATGGGCGGTGCTCGGTGATGACTGAAGGCGGTGACCGAGTAGATCAGACGTCACATTTTTACGGAAGTCACAACGACTCGTGAAAAATCACAGCTACTTTATGCAGGCTGGGTGCAGTTTACTGTGGATTGAACTTGTATGGTAGTTACACAGCCCCTAGACCCCACTTATCATGAAAAAAGCCAGGAAATTTCAGATATAGGACCTTTAAAATGAGTCGTAGTTTTGAACTCTGCAGTTACAATAGGGTCTCCGCAACCTTGTCTTAAAATACTTTCACTTCTGGGCTAATGAGTTGAACATTTGGTGTTTTCCTGGTGAATGTGAGAGAGAGTGGTGACGTAAAGCACAATACATAACAAATTGTCAGCACTTGTCCAGACGGACAAACGTGGCCATCCATTTCACAGGAAATTACAGCCCCGTGTCACACAGAAGGCAGAATGCTTCGCTACTAAATCGCTGAAACCCGTTTTCAATCCAATGATAAGCTTTAAATTTGTCCGAACCGGTTAAGCATGCACTGTCTTATAAACATATTTACCCTGTTAATCTTCAGTGTCTGGATGGCTCCCTTGGGGATTTCACAAGGCTAATTTATTGCATCCAGGGCCTTCCTCTTGTTATTGCTCTGTAAGGGCATGCAGTAATGCTGGCACGCCACAGCTCATTGTCCACAGCCGTTCAGCTCTGCATTCGTAGCACAGCCGCATTCCAGGAGGCCATGTGACATTATTCAAAATGAGATTAAGTAGCAAATAGGAGATTTTCAAGCGCAGGACTCATCAAAGTTCGCGATTGTTCAGCCTCATGGGCGTTTTGCCAAGCACTGTTGTTAAAGTTGAGTGTCTGCTCAAATGCACTGTACAACTGGTTGCAACTGAAATAAAAAATGGGTTGCTGCTTTATTCTGACAGGGTCATGGGCGGCAGGGGAAAAAAATAATGCTTAAATGCCAAGGAGTGCCTAATCAAATAATGCTTGCCCCCAAAAAATTCATCTGATGCTAGGTTGAAGCTAGGCACTGGCAGGTTGCGTGACATGCCCCTATCCTTGAAAAACAATACAAAATAACAAACGTTCAGGAAAATATGTTCCAGTTTACAATAAACACGGGTTCAGTTGCAACAAAGACAAACAGGGTTTGTGCTGACCACAATGAAAGCATGATTCACTGGTCCGTGGTAAGCATATTTGGTAATTTGTTGGGAATAAAGATCTCAATACTGAAGCTAAACTGGTTTATGCGGAGACTTTATACTAAATTGGAACTTTGTGTCATAATAATTTTGGATAATAATTCATTTTTCTCTACCGTGTTTATCACAAATGTAAAGCGAGGTTGTTGCAACTGGCATTTAACATTGTGGACATTGAGTGTTCAAAGTATACATGATTATTAATCATTAAATATTTTAAGGGATAGAAAGCATATTTTTATTTTAACATCTAACCCATTCTTTCTCCTCATAATTCTCTCTATATTGTCAGGTTCTGATAATGTAGGCCTGTTTCCAATGTCTTTCTCGGTGAGGCTTAGCTTTTTTTGGCCAAAACAAACTTGAGTTTTCTTAGATCGGTGTGAAAAAATTTGTCTTCACACTCTCAGAAAAAAAGATGCAAAAGCTGTAACTCATACGTTTTCAACAGATACACTTTTGTACTTTAGATATATTAGCATATGGATCCTTTAGGTTCAAATTTGTACTTTTTGACAGCTTTTGTACCTTTTTTCTGAGACTGCACAAACTCTCCAGTGAGTTCACATCACATAAATTGTAACTAGTCGCTTTGGGGGGTAAACCAAGATATTTGGAGAGAAAAGAAACTATGTGTCTCAGTATGACTCAGGACAGTCCCACGCATGGCAATGAAGCTTGTTAAATGGGATGAATTAGCCTTATTAGTAGGTCAGGAGCTTCTGTTTGTAAAATATTTAGGGTTGTACATATGTGCTTGGCTTATTATAGACAGTTTTCTGATATAGCCGTGTAGTTAATGACTTTTAGGTAGGCTAAATCCCACTGTAATAACAACAGCCCTCTGTACTTAGGAGCAATTTCAGGCAATTTCCTTGCTTAACATCAAAAGAGGTCTTTTGTGCGACATTTAGAGGTCTCTAAATACTTCAGCTTCATTGTATTTAGTGTGTTGTGGATCTTTAGTGACTGCGTTTCTGTATCAAAGAATTGTAGATTATTATTAATTATTGTTAACTTACTAGGGCTGTTAAATATTTGTTTTATTAATTAAATTAATAAAACTTTAACAATTTAATAGTGCTGTCAAATGATTAATCACAATTAATCACATCCAAAAAAATGTGTGTCTACTCTGTATATTTATTATGTATATATAAATACACACATACATATATTTATATATAATATAATATAAAATGTATACATGTACATGTAAATATATTCAAAATATATACTTTGTGTATTTCTATATGCATAATAAATATATAGAGTACACATACATATATTATGTAAGCAAAAACTTATTTTGGATGCAATTAATTGCGATTAATCATTTGACAGCACTGCAATTTAACCTTTAATCTTTTTAAATGTGATGAAAAGAAAATACAGTTTACAACAAATTATTACATTTACATTGTTTTATTTTATTTTCTTGGTTGTATGATATTCCTTAAAATTATTATTATGATTATTATTACATTTTAGTATAAATAGTAATATATTTTGTCATAAATTCCTCAAGTTAAACCAGACTTTTATTTTGACAGTTTGTCATGCTTTCAGTTTCAGTGCTAGTTTTTCTCAGATAAATGGGTAACCTATTAACAAATGACAAGGACGGACTGTTTTTGCGTTCATTTCTGCTGTTCAATTTATCCATGTCAAACTAAAATGTCTAGACCTCATCATTATCAATATAAATTTATTGCAACTCAGTATGATAACTCATATGGCCCATAACTATAACAGGTTACAGAAGCAATTAACCTTTTACTGTACCTAAGAATGTTTTTTTTTGATACCATATGTCTACATTCATTTTTCAAACCACTTGTCACTGTGTTTGATTATTTCTAAAGCTCTATATAGGACTTTTATTGTGAAACACTTCTAGTAGAGTATAGATTTGTAATATTGTCCCATTTAACAGTTCCTTACTAACATAAACATGCAAATGTTAATTAATGTTAGTATGGTAAAAATGGCTAAAATCACATGACCAGTTGTATCCCCATGAACTGCACAGATTACTGATTTTAGTCTGTGAGATCTCGAAGCATCTAGCAGGATCTGTGATAAGGATGAGTCAGACGATATAATTACTGAAAATTGTTGTCATGTGTAGAGAACATGAGCAACTGAAGTCTAACACATAAATGCTTTTTTAAAGTAATTCAGCTATAGTTTGAACTCCTTTTAAAGAAGAATATTAGGATTCTTGCTTCTTATGAAAACCCCTTGCCATTAAAACCATGTCTAGATAAATATATAATCTCCGTAAAATCCAAAGAAAAAACAAGAAACATTTTCTTTTTCTTTTTTTTTGAAGAATATACCAAAGGCATTATGATTTTCCTTTTATGACTTCATTATTTCCTTCTCTATTGTCAGAAAAGGAAAAAAATCTCTCATTACTGTAAGTAAAAAAGAAAAAAATCAAACTAATTGGAAAAACTTACCTATATTTACAATTCACTGCAGGTTCCAGCTGAAATGACCATTAGCAGCAATAAAACGCCAACAACTTTTAATCCTTTTCGCACAAATTATGGTTGAAGGGGCAGAGAAGACTTTTTCCTTGCAGTACTTCTATAACCTCAGAACACTTTTAGTGTATAATATAGTGTAGGTTTTCTTTTAGCAGGTCCCCTTATAAGTAAAATATTTACTTGATAATATCTAGATATTTATTGATTTAATTAATTTAGTATTTTAATTATTTAAGGACACATTGAGTTCTCTGATGAAAGTTTGAACTCAAACTACGACATTTATGCTAAGCATAATGAATAGAATATCGATAGGCAAGGTCTTGAATAGTGAATAGTCATTATATTTCACACCAGTTAACTGAGGGATTGATCATCTCTCATTGGTCTAGTTGTGGGCTTTGTCTCACTGATGGTTTCCAGTCCTTCAGTAATAGTACCTTGCAGGCGCTGCAGTGTGCGTCTTGGGTGTGGTGCTTCTTTAACCTTTCTTTTGTTTGTCTTTTGTTAGATAACACCTGCGAGTAAAGCAGCGCTGGGTGATTTGTGCCCTGGAGACACCATCCTAGCCATCAATGGAGAAAGCACAGAGACCATGACACACATGGAGGCTCAGAACCGCATTAAAGCCTGCACAGATCAGCTCGTGTTGGCCATCAGCAGGTAATTCTGCCTTAAGAGCTGTCACTGAGTACGTATTAGTATCTAGATGGTACATCTTAGTACCTTATGAAAGGGTACCGCCATAGTGACAGCTTTTGTAATACTCACCATCATATTGCTCCAAACCGATCAGACCTTCGTTCATCTTCAGAACACAAATCTATGAGTTTCCACAGTCAAGGCACAGAAACATAGTAAGGACATCAATAAAATAGTCCATGTGGCATCAGTGGTTCAACTGTAATTTTATGAGCTATGAGAATACTTTTTGTGCACAAAGAAAAAAAAAACAAAAAACCTTTATTCATTGGTTTCTTCCCTGTTAGCCATTCACGACAGTAACATGATGTGTGTGATGTTGCTGACGCAGGGAATAGCATGCACATTGTTGCAGAGACTGACCCGAAAGAGAAGAAATTGATAAATATAGTCGTCGTTTTTGTCTGAAACTACTGATATGTATGATGTACAATAATTCATTGCAACATGGTTAGAAAGCATGAAGCTTGTGCTAGTCTGAATGCTAGTCTGTAGGTCAAGTCCAAAGCAAGATGCAACCCATAATAACACGCTTGGACAACAAAGTCTAAGATAGTATGAAGGCAGATGAAAGTACCGTATTGACCCTGACTATAAGACGACCCACCTTTTTTTCCAGATGGACCTTTTGGTACAAATCTTGTGTTTTACTGAGACAAAAAAAAAAGTAAATTATTTTCTTTATTACTTCTTACTATTACTATTACTAGTATTATTACTTCTTTATTACTTCAGTTGTTTATTTTAATATTGCAGATTTTTCCTATTTTAATTTTTGTTTTGAAAGTATGGTAAATACTGATAAAATGTACCAATAATCACATTTTAAAATATATACCATAAAAATAACAGGTACCCCATTTAAATAATTTAACATTTTGTCTATCCATCTCATAGTAGCCTATCAAACCTTTATTAACAGTAGAAGTGAAATCTCATTGTAGTCTTCAAATCTGGATACTGTCTTACGTTTTAAAATCACTTACAGCGGAAGTTAGGCTAACATGACAGTCATGACTCATGCTTCAGGTCAATACATGGTAAATAAATGACTTTCGAGTGATTTGTTGCTAACGTGTGCAACAGATACACTAAACATAGAAGCTCGAACGTGTGTGAGGCACTAGAACAGATCTCATTGGTTCTCCCGCGTCATGCATGGTCATTGGCAAAGCTCCTGGAAGGTGCATACTGCCGCCCACTGCGTGACAGCTGAAGTAAAATAACCATCAGGCTTAGAAGAGCCGATACAGATCAGTTTAAATAATGCTTAATCGGTTTGGGACATCCCTATAATATACACAACCCCTTATCTTCAGCTTGAGGGGCAATCCCCTGTACATTTCTGACCCTGCTCTAGAGTCAAATCTGCACTGACACAACAGAAACAAACTATTACTTTTTGTATCCATTTTTTTTCCACCACAGGAAACCTTGAACATCATTCTCCTTAAAAGTTTGGAATGGCAATATGATAAAAGACAATCCTTTTCACACCGACAGAATTTTTGCATGCGAGTGTGAGATTCACCCAGAGGCATCATATGCTGCATCTGACCATATTTGGCGTGTGTTCTCCGAGCGAGCTGCTCTTGTTATTTGGAAAAGCCCTGAACTCTTGGTAGACCTGCTCATATATCATCTTTCGACATTAAGTGGTACATTCACATAGGAGTAGTAAATTTATTTAAGGATACTCTGGGTTGTTTATACTCAGCATTCGACTGGGAACTTTAGAGACTCCTTTAGTTTTCCCTCACAGCTGATCACATTTCAAAACCTTCAGCCAAGCTTTTTTTTATTTATTTATAAAAAACAGTAAATCCACATGACTAGAGTAACAACAGAATCCTACATTTTGGCAGCATCTGATCTCTGCTGTCTTCTTAGGTGTGCTTTATGGCCTGCGTAGATGGCCCAGTGAAGGTCATGTGACAGCATTGTAAATGCAAAAACATGGCCCCCCGTATCTATTGGTATGTGACCTTTAGCATATGTCAATGAGTCATTTGTATTAGTCTGTGCTTTTGAAATGAGTTGTGCGCTGGCACGATAAGCACCGTTTCATTCCAGTGTGATGTACTGGAGCAGGGCGGGAAACTGATTACAGACGGCAGAATCGGTTTCCCGTGTGTTCGGATGGAAATGCAGTTCCTTAAAACATGCCACCCAGATTCATACGGAATCATATTCTTCTTGAGACTTTGTATTCAACATATATTAAAACTAAAAACAACAAAGAGACATAATATGCAACTATTAAGCAATACGGTAGGGGTTTGCAGTTGAAAGATGCATAGATGATAAATTGAAAAAAAATGAGTGGCACGTTATAAATAAGCCATTTCAGGTGTGTAGCAAAAAAATGCACTGCCTCTTTGAAAAACAACACTTCTATAACCCATGTTTAAAAAAAAACAGGTTCTTCCAGTTAAATCAAATGTGCATGTGAGTTTAGATTTAAGATTCAGGAGAAATCATTACTGGATTATTATCAGTAAACTGTGTTATGTGTGCCAAAAGGAAGTTTTTATTTTTACTTTCAAGAAATCATACTTTCCCACCTGGTTTACAACTGCCATATACCACAATATACAGTATATGTGCCTCCCATAACATTCAGAGTACAAGTATATATGAGTTTTTCAGTAGTTGGTTGTTAAACTATTACCTATAATGCTAAAATGTGGTTATAACCTTGTCAGGTATCAGCAGTTTTTATATTAGCCCCTGTGTTAGTTTAGCCCTGTCACACCAAGACTGGAATTAATATGTGCAGTGAACTAAATAAATAACTGTGGTCGTATTACAATTAGTGTTGGGGGAAACACATTAAGGCCTGGTTTCACAGACAGGGCTTAGCCTAAGCCAGGATTAGGCCATATTTCAATTAACATTTAAGTCATTTTTATGAACATACCTTGAAAAAAAGCATTACTGGTGTGCATATTAAGACAAAACAAAGGCACTGACATGTTTTAAAAGCAGTGCAAGTTTCTTTTAGTTGAAACAGCTCAGATTTACATTTTAGTCTACAGTCATGCAGTCTTGCTTTTTTTGTGCTGGTGGTGATAAAGTGGGAACATGTAAATAATATTTGGATGGAAAAAATAAATCTTTAAATAAGTTTAACGTTATACTAAACAGTCAAATGTTTGATTCAATTTAATCAATTTTAATCAGTGTAACATGCTGTACACATGACTCTGTTTATAATAATTACTACATAATAAGTTACATTTTTTAAGTAATTGATTTATGCCACATGATGTTTGCTTTAGTGTATTTGTTCAGCCATAAATTCTAAAACAGACGAATTTGTTGTCCAAACATGTCAGTGTTTGAGGAATGAGGCTGGAAATAACACGCTTGTGCTGACAGTGTAAAATTAGAGCATCGCATTACAGCCAAAATGACCAGGAAAGCATGTGATTCTGAAAAGCATCCAGTACTTACATAAACAGATTTGGTTACTGACTGAAGCAATTTCTGAAACCATGGATGAGGTCCTGTAGTCAGCTCTTTTGTTTCCAGGGGTCACAGTATGATTGATCTCTCAGTAATGCAGGTTAGTAAATGTCATGACAAACCAAGCTTATGGCCTGCATCTGGGACAGAAGTTGCACTTGAACAGATTGCAAAGACTAAACCTAACAGCCAACTTACATGTTATGAGTCTGTATGCGTCTCAAGATAACTCTCCAGACCTGCAGGTGGCAGTAGTCTTTGAAAATGAATCATATACCATACCATTTTGAATATAAATCATAACCAAACAGTTGTTGGACTTTACTTTCTTTATTCTGTCATGTCATTATGAAAGTATTTATTTAAAAAAATTATACTTGAAATAATAATACAAATAGAAATGTAACAAAAAGTATGTTCACTAAAAAGATCAAAATAAAATCTAATTCATAATATTAGCAAACACTATATTAGTATATTAATGATACTAAAATAACACTGTTGTTGATTGTCTTTTTTATTCTAATGGTGCAAAACTGGCCTGACAGACACTCGACAAGAAGTTGTTGCAAACATGTATGACTTTCTTTCCTCTGCTGAACATAAGAAAAAGATATATTGAAGAATCTTGGTAACCAAATACAACCTCAATTTCGGAAATTTGGGGACTTTTTAAAATTTGAATAAAATGGAAACTAAAAGAATTTCAAATTACGTGAGCCAGTATTTTATTCAAAAAATGCAACATAAATAACAAATGTTTAAATTGATACATTTTACAATTTTATGCACAAAATGAGCTCATTTCAAATTTGATGCCTGCTATGATCTTAAAATAGTTGGGACGGGAGCATGTTTTACCATGGTGTAGCATCTCCTTTTCTTTTCAGAAGAGTTTGAAGACATCTGGGCATTGAGATTATGAGTTTCTGGAGTATTGGTGGAATTTGGTCCCATTTTTGTCTGATATAGGTTTCCAGCTGCTAAAGAGTTTGTGGTCATCTTTAACATATGTTTCATTTGTCAAACTTGTGTGACCATAGAACACTTTCCCACATTGAAACAGTTCCTTTTAAATAAGTCTTGGCCCACAAGACACGAAGGTGATTCTGGACCATGTTCACATACGGCTTCCTTTTGTTGTGATAGAGCTTTAGTTTCATCTACAGATGGCAGATTGTGTTCACCGACAGTGGTTTCTGGAAGTATTCCTGGGCCCATTTAGTAATGTTAATGACAGAATCATGCGGATGAGTGATGCAGTGTTATCTGAGGACCCGAAGACCACGGACATCCAACAAAGATCTTCGGCCTTGTCCCTTACACAGAGATTTCTCCAGTTTCTTTGAATCTTTTGATGATGTTATGCACTGTGATTTGCAAAGCCTTTGCAATTTGCCGTTCAGGAACCTTGTTTCCACAATCTTTTTATGCACTCTTTCACAGAGCCTCTGCCCATCTTTAGAGAGACTTTGTGTCTCTAATATGTCTCTTTTATAGCTAATTATGTTACATACCTGATGTCAATTCACTTAATTACTTGCTAAATGTTCTCCCAGCTGAACCTTTTCACAATTTCTTTCTTTTTCAGCCCCTTCTTAGCCTTGTGCGAACTTTTTTGAGAAATGTAGCAGGCATTGAATTTGAAATGAGCTCATTTAGTAGATAAAACTGTAAAATTTGTCATTTTCTCTCTGTTCTATTGTGAATAAAAGATTGGCATATGTGATTTGAAAGTCTTTTAGTTTTCATTTTATTTATTTTAAAAAACGTCTCGACATTTCCAGAATTTGAGTTCTAGTTGGATGGTATCTATTGACTTAAATAGCATTTTTTTCCATAGCATGGAAGTCAGTGGCTACCATCAGTCTTCAATCCAGCATGGTATTGTTACAATGTCAATAGCAGTGTTGGGGAAAGGTACTTTTAAAATGCATTACAATGTTGCGTTACTTAAATTAATAAGCCTCAGTCTGAAGGAAGTGCCTCTGTCTCTCACAATTTCCAAACATGTGAACAGGAGAGCTGTAAGTATAACTTTTGTTACTTATTTTAAAAGAGTAGCTCAGATAGTTTCTTACACATTTAAAAGTGATGTGTTACTTTACTATTTACTTTGAAAAAGTGGTTACGTGTAACACAATACCCCCTAATACAGATACAATATGTAAATGAACAATCTGTATTTTTTCTGTTTACATAACTCAGATATCCCTCAACAAAAGGGCTTCAGGATTTTTATCCAGTGCATTATGGGTGTTGAAGTTTTCCTACCTTTTAGTCAACTAGGAAAAGACTCTTTCCTCATATTTCTATAGTCATTGTATATTTTAATAGTGTTACTGTATGGACAGCCAGTGTATTATAAAAGCCAGTGGTGAATTCCCCTTTAACACCCCTCATCCTTGTGTTTCATCCTGGTGCCTTGTCTGGTTACTGGAAGTACCGGATGTGTTCTCGTTTGACCTCTGAGTCAGTGCTGGACAAGAAGGTATGGCATCCTCGAGCCACCGTGAAGGCAGACAACAGCTGCTGGGAATCTCTCCGTATCTCCCGAGCCTCCTCCTTCCTCTTTAAAGAAAGTCGCAGTCTGGAAAAGGCAGAGGAAGAGAGTGCGCATGAGAAAGATTTGTTTCCACAAGTCATGAAGCTGTCGGAAAGAGGCTGCTGGGCCAGCGACTTAAAGCCGAGTGAGTCATAAGACCTGGGTCATGAAAGTGCAGGGGAGCGGATAAAATAAAAAAAGAGGAATTAAGGCACAGAGAAAACAGGGCAGGACTTGGTGCTTAGCGGACAATGACGCACGGATGAAGAATTGTGTGTGGATTTGAAAGCTTAGAGGAGGAAACAAAGAGAGGGAAGAGCTACGTTTGCCGTTCCTTGACAGCTGAAAAGAGAATTTCAAAGGGTCGGGTGATGTCATCGAAGAGAAGCCCTCGTTAAGTGTTCAAAACGAAAATATAGTTTAGAAATTCAAACAGGTTTGCTGTTGGTTAAACAAACAGGACGTCCCGACCAAAGTTGACGCATTAGGACATCCTGCATGAGGAGGAGGAATTTTTTTTTAGCAGCATTGTATTGTGATACTTTTTTCCAAGAAACACAATATTTTATAAAAAATGATACTAGAGCAGGAATGAACTCTGTCCTGCAGATTTTATCTCCATCCCTTATTAAACGTGGGCAGTCCCATAATGCCGGTTTAGCCAGGTAGGTTTTAGTTCAGTTGGGTTTTAGGGATTTTAGTTTCTAGTTCCTCCAGTTTCTCTCGCTCTAAATTAGCGGTTTACAACAAAAGAGCTTTCAATTTCAATGCTTTAGGCCTTTAGCGATGCTTTTTTTATTAGTCCATTACAATTGAGCAATTATACTTCAACAATTAGTATTAGATGTTCGCTTCATTTAAATCCGATATAATGTAAGATAAATAACCTTTAGGCTCCATGTGTAAATCTGTCTATATTTGAAGAGTTTATTTGCAACAGATAACAATAATTTTAAAAAAATCATGTTTTTTTATTATTGTTGTGTTTTATTGTGTTGGTTAGCTGTATATATTTTTAGTTATTTTTACTTAGTTTGAGATGAATTAGAATTCACAATTAAAAACATAATAAAAAAAAAAGTTATAAAACTGAGTTATCTGTTTTTATGAATTAGCCTAACTCTTCATTTATAGACTTCTTGTGAGAGAATAATTTTCTGCTAAAATATCCTGATTGTTATGAAAAATATCATGAATTTAAACATTTACAAGGCAGGAAAAACACCATGGCTGCCGTGAAAGTTGGAGAATGTTACATTATATATTATTTAACTATATTAATGCAGGAGAATGAACTGAATTTATTCAATTAATAACTTCACAAGACGCTTAAATGTAGCAATTGTAAAAGCTTATATTATACTACAGCATGTATTATATTCATATTAATTTATATGCAGTTAAATATTTATTTTGAAAGTATAATTGCTTATGTAATGCATTAAAGATGCAATGGTAACACTTTACAATAATAGTGTAACGCCGCCAGGCGTCTTCTGTGTTTTGTTTATGTTTTCAAGTCTTGTCCATGTGCTTTTGTATGTTTGGTTTAGTCCAGTCCTGTCTTGATTTGGTTTCTCCCTCATTAGTTCATTCGTGTCACCTGTTTTGTTCACCTGCCTGCACTTTAATCATTTGTTTCTTGTCCTTAAATACCGCTGTCTTTCCGTTGCCATTCATGTCTTGTTGAAGTTCGTTCGTGTCTACATGTGTGTGAGTTTTTGTAGCTGCCCCGTCAGCTTTTTGTTTTCTTGTGTTTCTTTATTAAAACGTTTGCATTTAAGTCCTGTCTCCTCCGCCCTCTGCTTCGCTGAGAGGCGCAGCACTTTCGCGCACACACGCAGCACCGTTCGTGACAAATAGTATATCTGTTAACCGTGTTGAATGTATTAACTAACATTAACTAGCAATGAGAAATACATTGTTTCAGTGTTTATTAATCTTTGTTCACCTTAAAAATAAAAATCCACTGGGGGCCAAATGTTTAGAACACATAATTATTTAAGAGGTTTCAGTTGTTTTTGTTGAATTGTCCATTACAATCCCCTGTGACTGAAGGAATCTGCTGAACATTGAAAAAGATTGACTGGCTCCTCAAAGTCCAGACCTCAACACCATCGAGCACGTTTAGGGAAATATACTGACACTGCGCCAGAGACATGTGCTGCTAAATATTAAAGTTAAATGTGACTCACTTCATCTGATATTTAAGGTGCTCAGAGCAACCATCTGCATGAATAAAATCGTCATGTTTTGGAGGCAAAAAAGGTCAATATCTTCAGATCTGTCAGGTGTTCTAATGATTTTGGCCACCACTGTACAACTGTTAGCTCAGGTCCATTAAATGTCATTAAGAGATGCAACTTTTTAACTAATCAAATAACTCTTTATTCTAAATTGCTACAATTATAATTGATATAATACATAATTCATAGGAAATAATTAGCAGCAAAAGCCAGGCATTTAAATGTTTTAAATCTTTCTTTGTGAACTGCTTTCATTTGGGGCAAGACCTCTAAAGGATGAAATGGATTTATAGTATTTGCTGTCTCCTGCTTTTGACAACACATCTTATCAGCTGTCTCCGGCACTAAGTGAAAAGACAGGAAAAATGAGTCTGGCTGTGTTTACACTCTTCAGAAAGTCATAGTTGACCGTGGCATATTTAAAGGGGTCATATAACGCCAATTTTCCACAAGCTGATATGATTCTTTAGAGTATTAATGAAAAGTCTGTAATATAGTTTGTTTAAAAATTTTCAATGTTAGTGTAAAAAAAAAACATTTTACCCTGTCAAAAACAGCTATTTTCAAAACACTCTGTTCTGTGTACTTCCGCTTTAAATCTTCACGAGCTCCACTGACCCCGCCCCTCTCTTTCGAGGTGCTCTCAGAGGATCTTTATTTAGCCGTATTCATAGTCCTAGCCGTTACACTCATAGTGAAACTTGCTAATTAGCACATTATTAGGAAAGGCAATCTGCAAAGATTCATTAAGAGACATAATGACTGTTTCTGTAGGTGAGGCTGGATCATGAATGATTCGCGTGAACATACATTTATTTAGGTAGTTGAGTGTGCATTACCTTCAGAACCAAACGTAAGTTAACGTGAATCTTCAGACACTCAGATGTCGGGAGTAAATGACTACTGCTATGTTCATTATTACGTCTCACTCAGGGCGGGTCTGAGGTAAGACACCAGTCCAGTCTGTGTGAAACGCTGCTGTCAATCAACAATCATGGGAGGGGCCTCTGACTGTGTGACATCACACAGTCAGACGGCATGATTTGAGAAAGGGGAAAACATTTAAGGAGATTACAAAAAAACCACTGGGTGGATTTTTATCATTATAGGGTGGTTGTTTACACAAACTGCCATCACACATTTCATTTCAAACAACTTGTAAAAGTTCATCTGGCATTATATGACCCCTTTAACTGGGATAAGAGGAAACGTTTTACATGTAAAAAATAAAATAAAAAGCCACATGCAGGGCAGAACGATTGTCTTTGTAGAGCAGACAAATTGGAAACTGTATTTGAGCAGTTCATCGCTGTGTTTTCTGGAAACATCTGTGCATTAGTCACCTTCCTGAAAATGGAAACGAAACAAAGCAGCGAAGCCAAAGCAAACCCTCTACTTTTGAAACTCAGTTACTAATGCAAGGAATCCCAACCAGAAGGAAAATATGATGGACAGGAACATTTTAGTTTAGCAACAGGGCTGAGACACACTCACTTATAACATGAGCTAATGGGATGACCTGATTCTTTTTTGTATTTCTACTGTATATAGTACTTTTGCGCTGCTAATCTCACTTTAAACCTAACCCTAACACTATTTCTTAAAAGTATATGCAATATAAAGAAAAATGCAAACAAATTATGGTGATTAGACCTATCTGTTTATCCCTAAAATGTCAAAAAGCAGTGCCAAATAACGATGTGAAAAGTTATGGTTAAACAATTACATAAATGTTATTCATTTTAAGCCGTTGAAATGTAGTCTTGTTTAACATTTAAGCAATTATTTTATAATATTTCATTCTGTTCTGCCAATTTGTAATCATTTCAAATTAAGTAAATGATTTAACTGCGTTAATCAAATGTAAATGAGAACATAAATACAGCAGAAGCAAAGAATTTAACACACAAAGATTTATAAACATGTTTATGTCTATAAAGTTGATCATAAGTCAAAAATGTAAGTTTTAGATGGCGTCAATACTTTTTTTGTCTATGCAAACATAAGTAAATGTACTTGTGGTAGAACCACTTGACTTAAAATACATATAAATACTCATAAGATCACACTGAGAAAATCCCATTTGTCCCCATGAGGTGGTCAGTCTCTTACAGTACGTGTTTCAGACTTGTGTTGATAGAAGACAGATTTTGAACAGCCTCTCAGTGCATAATTGTGAGCCACGTTCTGAATTCTAAATTACTTGATAGATTATAATGGAGAAAGAGTGGAAACAAAATGGTACATTGTGTGCGTCATTTCTGCCCACTGCATCTGCCTCTCTCATTTTCCCCTCATTCCCAAACACACAATACTTCACGTTGTTGATGTACTAAGAGTATGACTGTTATATGCCATGTGTCTCGTGTATATTTTCTAATGTTTCCAAATGTAGCAGGCCAGAAATTGCTGGTAAATTTCACTAATGATTAAAAAGAAATTGCAGTTTTCAATTTTTTACAATTTTGACAAGACATTAAATTAAAGGATTAAATAAAAGAAAATAAGTAATTTATTGTAAAACTTACTCCAACAATCTTAATATATTTTTATGGTGTAGTGTGACACAAAAATCCAGTAAAAATAAATACTTTTAAAATGAAAAATATTTGATTATATATTGATTTATTTATTTTTATTTTTTATTTTTATTTGAAGGACACAAACCAATAAACAATTACATAAATGTTATTCATTTTAAGTAGGGCCGGGACTTTAACGCGTTAATTTAGATTAATTAATTACATTAAAAATAACGCACGCGCATGCACACACGGAGTGGAATTTGAAAGAGCAATAATGACGAATGCGGTAGGTAATCCATTCATTATTTATTTATGTGTATTACTTAATTTTATGAT